>JARHVA010000261.1:1480000-1765000 GCA_037957365.1 Torreya grandis | reverse complement strand
TATATTAACATTTATTTTAGTAAATATTACCTTTCTATATATCTTTTTCTATTTTTGGGTGCAAAGTGATAGGACTACATACACATTAGAATGTATACATGTTCCTATTATTTTGCACCCAAAAACACAAAATTATCTATAGGAAGGTAATTGGGTGTAAATAAATATGAATGTGTATGCATTTTTTAAAATTTGAATTCAAAAAACCAAGCCTTTTGGCTCAAAAATGGCTTGGATTCCTGAGCCAAAGGCTTCGACCTATCAATATACAATCGAGTTTGAGAGTTTTGAAAAAAATAAAAAATTTCAACTTCCATCTCCATATACATTATGGATTTCAACAACAAAATTCAATAAATTATTACCATGACAACGAGCACACTCTCCTCTTTAAAATATATGATTTTTATAATTTTTGAACTATTTTAAGGGTTCAAACTATGTTTATTTCTAATTATACTTTTCTTAGGCCACTACATGCTACAAATATACATGCCTATTCATGTTTACATAAAAAAAAATTGTTTATCCAAGTGAAAAAAAATCTATATGATCACAAACTAGGCCTAATTATAAACACATTACAAAATAATAAAATTTTAAAGGGGGACCTACCTTTTATAATAAATAAAACAAGCATGGTCATCATAAATTAGAAAATATAATACTTCCTACAAAAAAGACCAAAAAAGTAATTTAATATAACAATAGTAAAAGAACAGTAACATGTAAAATGGTGAAAAGACAAACAACAACTAAATCCCTTCGATACCCTTTTAATTTCATAATCTGAGGGTCATATTCGATGGTTAATTTTCCTTTCCTTTTATTACTAACCATCATCTATTTTCTTCCTTCCCCTGAATCATAGATGATAGGAATGGAGAATTCAAGAGCATCCCCTGATTTATGATTCAACACTGGAACCCTAGCTAACAAACCTTCACCTTATAAATTGAACTTTAATGGAGTCCCATCCACCAAACCTTCATGAGGTTTACCTATAATATTATTTTTGGATTCCTTAACCACCATCTCCCCACATAAAAGTATTTCCACTGGAGTTTCTAGACTTATAGTATATAGAAATTGACTATTTTTTAATTAAATTTGGACTTATTTCAATTTAAGGTATAATTTGAAATGGTTCATATTAGTTTTTCATAATTTTAATATTAAAGTGTAAATTTATTATTATTAGATTTTAATTTCTATGTTATTTTAATATTATAAAATTGAATTTTAAATTAAGGTATATTAAACTTTAATATTGCAATTATTTGAGTTCAATTGTCACATTTTTGTTTTTCAATGTCGATATTATTATAAAGAAAATATCTTATATATAATGTGATAATGATTTTTTTTAATTTTAATTTTAATTTTAAAAGTTTTATTTATTGTATTGAAAGGAAATTTTATATCTAATAACTATTTACATTGTTGCCATGATTCACTTTTTAAGGAAAATATTACATTTATTCTTTTTAATCTTTTTTTGTGTGTGTGTGTGTGTGTCTATACATATATATACTTATACTTATACTTATTATTATTATAATATAAATATTTATTTCTATAAAAAAACTTACCATGGTTATAATTATTATTATTTTTGCTGAATTCACTTAGAGAGAGTGTCCTAGACAAATAAAAAATAGGTGGACTATTAGTACAAAGGTTTAATAGTACCACATATGAATAGGGTATATTATCAAGTTAGATATACAAAATAAGAATAAGGATGAATTCAATATTGGATTCCATCAACCTTTATTCTTCGGATACTAGCAGAAGAAAATCTACAATCCCAAACAAGGAAATCCTCTGTGTATCTTCCTATGTTACATATGCATCTATTGTTCACCATTTTAAGCTCATCATATCTAATTTAGTGAATCTAAGTTTTTAATTTTTTTAAAAGAGACATATTAAATGATGTGTGGAAATAATAGGTACTAGGAAGGCACCAAGCTCACATAAGTGTAGAAGATAGTGTATCTGATCATTGTTTATAAGATGACTCAATTATATTAATACAATAACCATGGATAATGTGCATCTATAGTACTCTTATTATTATGCCAATTTGGGAGGGGAAAATAGAGATGCAACTCAAAGAGATGATTTTTTA
This sequence comes from Torreya grandis, assembly GCA_037957365.1. NCBI lineage: Eukaryota > Viridiplantae > Streptophyta > Pinopsida > Cupressales > Taxaceae > Torreya > Torreya grandis. The sequence goes on along the minus strand of JARHVA010000261.1, from coordinate 1,762,866 downwards.
ATATTAGACCATCAAATATCTATGGAACATGCATATGAGTTAACAAACCGTAATAAAAATTACCATTACTAACTAGAAACCATATATGTTTGTACATTTAAAATGATAAAGCTTATACATATGTTCATATAAAGGGTATGTGGTGGTTTGGGAAAATTATACAGGCCTCTATCACCACTGGATATTAAAAAATATATATATATATTTTTAAATACAAATCTTTTATCTCAAAAGACTATATCCTCCTTGGACCAAAGTGGTTTGAATTAGAGGGGAACCAATAAGGCAAGATATCATCCACAACATTTGAAAACTATAGGCATCAATTTGGGATCTCAAAATAATCTAATACTGAGGGTTTGATTCCCCTAGCTATAATCAACTCATTTTGACCTTACAATATGACCTTAATACCCTTCAACATATTATGATCATGACTAGAAGATTCTTCATTGAAATCAATCAAGGAGATTTTAAAGCCACATGGTCATCATGTAGAAAGAATTATCCATCTAAATTAGACATGATATTGGCCCCACTAACACACTAGGCCATTTCAAATACATTTCTCCTACAAAGTGACTACTTTAGATCAACCATAGTAGCTGGTATATGTTTCTCTAACTTAATGCCATTATTATCATTGAATTTATTGGCCACTAACAAAGACCTATTGAACTAAGCTCTCATTTTGGACATTTTAATTTCCTATCCAAGAAATCAGAGAAGGTTTAACCAACATCCTCACATGTTACTGGTTTCTTACATTTTTGGTTCTCTATGTGCATCCATATTTTTCTTATTTCTTCCATGTCTACATGTGGATCCTTCTCTTTCTTGATAATAATATTATCCCCTACTTCTATATGAAAGAATGAAATATCTTGATTTTATATAATACACCTCTAAATTAGATACTCCCCCAAAATACAAATCAATGATGGATGAGTCACATGAGGCAAGGTGATGATAAGATACAAGTTCCTCTAATGTTGTAAAAAATATGTATCATTTCCATGTTCAATTTATCACCTTAGCATTAATGACAAAAGGAATGAAATAATGGGCAAAGGGATGGCAGTAATGTGTAATTATCTACTTCATTCGTAGCTAATTATAATCATGTATGTATATACACACACATATATACATGCATATACATATATATGTATATGTATGTATGTATGTGTGGACGTACATACATACATACATATATGTATGTGTATGTGTAAATACATACAAATATGTATGTATGTATGTATATGTTTATGTGTGTGTGTGTAAATACATACAAATATGTATGTATGTATGTATGTATGTATGTGTGTGTGTATACACACACACACACATGTGTGTGTGTGTATACACACACACATGTGTGTGTGTGTGTGTATTCATATCTTAATTGGAGATGATCATGGAATCAATGACTGATAATTTTCTCAAAACATCAAGAAGACTAGAAGTCCATATTTGATTTGAAATACCACTCAAGGTTTTTTTAAGGGCCCCTAAGAAAAAACCCTATTTAATTTTTTGGTGAATAATGAAAAGCTAATTTTGAAATGGAGGCGAATCAAAGGGAAAGTAGTTTCATCAAGAAGGTGAATCATATGCACCATATTATAGAATCTAGAGTCTGGTGAGCATCCAAATTTGGTGAACACCATCCAAAGATTGTGAATGGAATCCAAAGCAAGTAGATGATCTTCAGAGCCTATGCACCACATCTAGAGTTGGTGGATGAATCCAAAGCTAGTGGATAATGTCTAGAGCTGGTTGATAGCATCTAGAGTCTGTGGACAATGTCCAAGTTCTATGGATGTTGATAAAATAAGGAAAACTCCATCCACACCCTAGAGAGGGAATCTAATCCTAGTGGATGATGTCTAGAGCATGTGGACACATTTTAGAGCCTATGACTGGTGTCTATAGTGTGTGGACATTGTCTAGAGCCCATGTCCAACATCCAGAGGGTGTGAACACCATCTAAAGTCCATAGATGATGTACAAAGCCTATGAACACCATCCAATACCCATGGTTGAGATCCAACATGTGTGGATGCCATCCAGACCCCATGGATGGCATTCAAAGAGTATAGATGATGTCTAGAGCATGTGAACATCATCCAAAACATATGGATGATGTCTAGACCTGGTGGATCTTATTCAAAGAGCATGGACATAATCCATAGCATGTAGACACCATTTAGACCTAGCAGATGTGATCTAAAGTGTGTGGATGGTGTCTAGACCAGGTGGTCACTATAAAGAGGGCATGGATAACATATATAACTTTTAGACACCATCTAGAAGGTACGAATAGTGTTTATAACTTGTGTACAGTGTTCAAAATTTGTGGATAGTATCCAAAACTTGTGGATGGTGCCTAGAGTTTGTGGACACTATTTGAAACTAGTGGATAGTGTCTTGAATAGGTGGTTGTTGTCTAGGCATCTTGGAAAACATCTAGATAGGGTGGTCATCTTTATGTTGATTAAGATTCATGGGGATTTGAATAGGCCATATATATATATCCTTTTCCACTTGTATTTTCTCATTTATCTTGTATGCATAGCCTAAACCTCTCTCATCCTCTAGACTTATGCCCTAAAACTCATCCTTTATTCTCATTTCTCAATCTCAATGACTTCCAACCCTGTATCTTCTACACCTATTCAAAAATTTGTCTACCATAATCTTATTTGCCAATATAAGGATTTAAGAAGATAACACATATTATAGTGATTGGATCAATCGGTGTTGTTTGAGAGGCCTTATTTATGTGCCACACTATGAGATGAACACAAATTTATTGAACATTCTTGTGTCTAGTTAAAAACCTTCTACTAGAAAATTTTCTTTTAGCCTTGACTCTTGGACTATTACTTTTAACACTACTCCTTTAGATATCGAATGATTATTAAAACTGCCACATAGAAATGTCAAGCCTGTGTCCATGAAAGAGTTTTTCTCTGGCAAAGATAAAATTTATATATAAAATCACTTGGTTGTAGATACATTAGCCTTGTTAGGTAATATTTATCTTGTTTTCATTAATTAATACTCAATGCTTTATGTATGAAATTAGAAATTAAATGTCTCAATTATAGATTGAAAATAATTTTTTGCTTCCATTGTAGGCACCTCTAATCATTTTGATAAGGGGCCTTTCATTTCAAAATATAACAAACCCATATCTAAAATCCCTCATTGGATTTTTCCAGGTGAGGATTATTTTATAGGGAAGACTTGAAAATATCCCCTTTTGGGTTGTAGCATACATTGTCCATTATCTTAGAGGACAATAATTTGATTGGTGTACATTCATTTCCAACAAGATAAGAAATTATTTGGATTATGCCTTTCAAAGTGACAGTTACAATTTTTTTGCTTCTAATTATATATTAGGTTTATACTACGAGGTATACCATGAGCTGAGGAGAATAATTGTTCTAACAATATTGCATGAAAACATGAAATCTAATTTTGTGGCCCTTGTTGAGATGGAGATAAGTTTAAAGTGTACTTCTAAGTCATTAAATTATCATATTATTATCTTGTTACAATAAAATTAATTATGTATGTTTCCTTGTAATAAATAATAGAATCTATTTCTTAATTTAGAAGAGAAGATGCACTAAGCAAATACTGTCCCGTTGAGGGCTCCATGGATTCTTAGTCTAATAGAGGAAACGACATAGATTATGGTGTGGTGATACCATTGATAAGGCATAATAAGATGTATATATCTTCTCACCTACTGTTACATGTCGGTGAGGCTCCTTAGGCACATCCCTAGCCTTAAATCTAGGCTTTAAAATTTTAAAAGTTCTTTGAAATTTGATGTAATAACACAAAAATGTAATTATTAATGTTTCATGTCATTTCATAGTAGTGTTTGACATTGGCAACATTTCCCATCAACTTGTGCAACATTTACATCTCGTGCAAGGTATTTGACTTCATGTTTACAATTATGCTATTTTTATATTACATGAAATTCAATATGTTAAATTGAATTTTTGATTATATGAGAATTTGAGTGTTTGAAAGAAATTGAATATTTGACTTTTCTTACAACATGTCCACCACAACAAAATATATCAACAACTCAGATTATGGATCCTAAGTCTATTGTCTCTGACCTTCAAGTTAACTTAGGTTTAATTTTGATGAAGTTTATTTATTGATTAGTGATGACATTTCGTATTGTAGGGAAACATTCAGTAAGAATTAATGTTACACCTCCACCCTCTTACCCCTCACTTTGTGTTGTATAGACTAGGGGGAAGAATTTACCAATGCTAATAGGTATTAGGGGAACATTTCATATAACAACCTCAGATTTCCCCAATTTTTATGTGGGTGGAGTGTCTGATGTAATAGGTGCCATGACACTTTTGTATAATATTGATCTTGATGATTCTTTCCTTGAGATGCTTATAGACAATTTTTTTGTCCATAATATTATTCAAGGATCTCAATTCTAGGATCTTGAAAAAATAGTTGAATGTGGTTCTTTTAGTTCACCACCTAAACCACACAATGACAAGGAGCAATCTCTTGACGAATTGACATCATTTTCATTGAATAATCTTGTTGCAAATAATGCTTTTGCTTTGTTGGATGATAATGCACAAACTGATTTGAAAGTTTTGAAACATTGGGAGATTTAGGGAAAGGCTTTAGTAAAATAAATTAATGAGCATTATCTTAACCATTTCCAAAGATATTCTTTGGTTCAAAATGATCATTCCAAAATTGACGTGTTAGTGAATCAAGCAGAATTGCTCGTGATCCATTTATGTGGAAAATCCCTACAATGATAATATTTTACATGTTATGATTAATAGATTGGAAAATTTGAATGTGGAGGCACAAGATTATTACAACAAATGGGAAAGAGACCAAAACCTTTACCACCTTGACAATGTAGAGAGGGATAAAGATTTAATAAGTAATTACTTTTTTAATTAGTTTTTATTGTAATTTTGTAATTTTTATCTGACCAAATTTATTTTCCAAATTACAATCAAAATATAATACCTCAATAATGAAACACAAGTACTAAATATTCATCTGGAAATGGCACAAAAATATTAATTTCAATAATTACATTTAAATAAAAACTTGTGCTAGTCAACATATAGAATAACATAATGAGAAGGATAATCAAAGATCATGGAATGGATCTAGATTTTCTTTTAAAGGAGAAATAGATGTGAATCCCTCTATCCTATTGTTACCAAATGAAATTCATGAAGAAAGATCAATAGTTGTAAATATTAATGCTACAGTCGAGGATTTGTTAGATAAGGTGTTTTACATTCAGATTCAAGGAAGAGGGAAGCTGAGGAAGCAACATCTGCATTTGAACAACAAACTAGAACTCGTGGAATGATATCTATTTAGTGAATTTATATCTATTTAATGAAAATGGGTCAAGAAATATGGAATAGATGTCTTTATATATTTTAGGTTGATATTTGAAACTTAAAAAGTTTATATTGTAAATTATAGTTTGTGAATTTGAAGATAAGTCTTTGTTTCTATTTTATTCTATGCATTTATCCATGACAAGTTTATTCTATGCATTTTTATATATGTTACGTTGAAACTAGAAAGTTTATAGTTTAAATTAAAGTTTTCAAGATTAAATATAGGTCTATGTTTCTATTTATTTTGTGCATATTTATATATCTTATGTTGACACTATAAAGTTTATATTGTAAATTAAAGTTTTCAAGATTAAATATAAGTCCATGTTTCTATTTTATTCTATGCATTTTTATATATGTTATGCTTTCATACTTTAAATTAAAGTTTAAAAGTTTAAATATAAGTCTTTGTTATATTAATTTCAGATATTTAATACTTAAGATATATAGTGATAATATCATAATTCATTGATGTATAATATTGAAAACCACATGAAATGAAGAAACAATAAATTCATGTTGTGAAATAAATATTTTATGTACATATAACCTGAATATGTTATTTAGCAAAGTTTGAATTTTAAACAATTATAATATAAAACAACTATTTTAAAATAATACAATAATACAATTTATGAATTCTTTTAATTTACATAATATCAAAATTTCCATGATTTTTGATACAAATAATAATATACAAATCAATTATAGAATTAAAAGTTGAAGCTTACATACTAATATTCAGATATTTGAAACAAATTTTGAGTAACACTTTCTTCATAATTGTCTTTTGTATATATTGTATCCAATGCATATAGAGTCTCAATAACTGGATTAGTTATGTCATTTGATATATTGGTAATTCCTCTTCTTTGACTAAGTGAATTCCAAATTTTAAGTTCTCTATCATAGGGAAATGCATCCACTAGATAACGTGAAACATACAATCTCAAAAATGTGTCCAGATTTTTGTCCAATATGTTATAAAGTTTTGCTTTAATAAAAGATAATACGCTAAAGACTCTTTCATCTTCCATAGAGCCCAAACTCTTTGTTTGGTAGAGTTCATACAATAAAAAATATTCACTTCTATAATCCTTTAGGATGGTACTGGGATACATTTTTTTCCATATCTTTGTAATAGCACCACTTTCATTTGGCTCCTTTAGATACTTGTTTTGATCAATCATTGTGAATCCAAAATGGGTGGATTGTGTTCTCAATAAATATTTCATAAAATACCTATAATTTAAACTCCATTTATATCTACAAACTTCAATTTTTTTTAATAAGAGTGTCCATGTATCTAAGAAATAAATTATTGATTTGTTCTTTACCATCCTTAGCTCTCTAGAATATGGGATTCACCACTACCATGGCTTCAAGAAAGTCACCCCTTTGAACCATTCTCCAATTTTTGTAAGCAAGATATCATTTATATTTCTCAATTTTATCCATGTTTCCATTATAATATTTTTGTAAATAATATATGTTATAGAGACTTCTTCAATTTCTAATCTTACTAAATCAACTTGTTTTTATAATGTGTGTAGTAGAATTTCTTTTCTATTCACAAAGATACAAAGATGATCATGAATATTGAATTTAAAATAGGATTTTGGATCCTTAATATTTGTTAAAGTTTTCCAACTAGCAAGAATATAAAGCTTAAAACTATTTTGGCCTAAGTACAAGACATCAAGACATTGGCAAACCCATTTTCTCAAATGTATGATGTCTGCAATATATCGATCTCTGTTGAGCATGTTTCATCAAAAAAATTATTTCACTCAACATTGGGAGAATACCTAGGATAATTTATTTCACTCAATTTATTTCCAAACCTATTAAATGGTACAACATATCATTTGCCTTGTCAACTTCCATATGGTATTTAAACATAAAACCTGTCAGTGATGGATATTCTTCAAAAAAATTGCATGTAGGCTCATACATCAAAATTCATTTTGTATCATTATATTTTTGAAGCTTTTTACCATAAGTAACCCAAATTGAAATTTTTTTAAACTCTAAAAAATTTTTAGGACTACTTGATGTATAAGCATGTAAATTATGGATAAGTTCCTCCACATTTACAACTTGTTCAAATGTATTTATAATTTTGTATGTAAGATTCATTATGTGGGTCATGCAATGAATTGAAATAATATATGGGGAAAATATTATCTATATTCAAACACACAAACCATTTATGTTCTCATACATTATTGTTTCACCATTAGCTCCAACACATACCAGCTTCATAGCTATAACATGACCATCCATCCCAACAATATCCTTTAAATTAGAAATAACTAACTTGAAAAGGTTTTCTTCATTGAAATTTTCAACCATTTTATGTATAGCTAACATATGAGGTGTCCTTAAATTATTTTGAAAAGTGTAAACATGGATACAAACCTATGTTGTGTTGTCAACTGCTATGACTCATCAATGGACATTGATATAAAGCTTGCTTTTTTAACCTTTTCTTTCAAATCTTCCTTCTCAATCATTACAAGACATTTTACCATGTCCCAAGAACTACCATTTTACCAATGTGATTATGGAATGTTATGAATCCCATTATGTTGAAACAAAGTTTTATAATCTAGAAAATTAGATATAGGTCTAACTTTTTTGAGAATATGATAGATCATTGAGAAGTGTATATTTTTGGCATGTTGATTCGATTGAATAAATTTTGCTATTTGAGTTATAATTTTTCCTCCTTTCTCAAAAATATGTCACATATATTTCTAATTTTTTTCATACTCTATCACGTATCTAACGTGCATGTAGTCATTGGCATCTTTCCATCCATGAGTCTTTTGAATTTGTCCATGTTTTTTGATGAACACATAAACTATGCCATAATGTTTCTCAATTGTGTCCAAATTAAATTTCATTTTGTGGTCCTTTCTTAATTTCCAAGAACTTATTGTGAATTTATATTCATTTGGGGTATTAGTACTATATTTTGGATCTATTGGTTTAATGAAAGGAAATTTTGCCACTAAGTTAAACTTTAAAGACCTTCCAATTGTCTATCTACTTCTCTTTCTTCACACAGATTTATGATTACTTTGATCTATTATATTCATCTCATCATTTAGAATGTCCTCAAGTCTACTCTTAATTGGTAAAAAATAGGGATTTATATTTGCAATAGAAGTTGTTTTATGAGATGTAGAATTTTATTTTAATGTTTGTATCATATCATCTGGTTTGTCATTCACCATAGCCATGCCATATTAAGGTATGTCTTCAAGTGGTGGAATGTCATCATCAATAATATCTTCAAATGGTGAAATAATATTTTGATTAAATATTTAATTTGGAAAACCACACTCAGTAGAGGGATTTGTATGTATAAGCATTTTGTTATTATCCTTCAAATGTTAAATAATAGTTACTACAAATAAGTAAAGAAATTCTACAAATCATTTAGTACCTATATTTTATGTGGGTGTAGGTTGAATTTTTTTGGTTTTTATTATTGGCTGCCCAAAATAAGATAATATGTTCTTTTTCATTGATAATTGCCCTAATTTTTTACCTTTATCACAAAATAAACTTGCATATTTTTTTTGCTAGACAAGTTGAGGCCTACCACTTTGATATTGTGTAGTCAGTCATCCTTTTTGTGTGGCCATTGGTTAGAGTCCTTACATCTTCTAAGTACTTTTAGTCATCACCTAACACTTATACATGTCACCCAGTCTCTGTGGATGTTATCCAAGCTCTTTGGTCATTGAAAAAATCCTATAAACAACATCCATACCCTATGGACACCATCTAGTCTGTCTAGTCATCATCTAAAGTCTATGGATGGCATCTAGACCCTATGGACACCATACAAGATATCTAATCACCATATAAATCTTTTGGATGATGTATAGACTCTGTGGACACCATCTAGTATGTTTGGTCACTATCTAGAGTGTGTGGATGACATCTAGAACTTGTGGACACCATTTAGAACCTATAGATACTATCTAGCCTATCTAAAACTATCTAGACTCTATAGATGGTGCCTAAACCTTGTAAATGTCATCCAGTGTATCTGGTCATTATATAGAGTTTATGGACAACATTTAGAACATGTGGATGCCATCTAGGTTGTATGGTCACCATCTAGACCTGGTGGATAATGTCTAGAGCCTATGAATGCCATCAAGTCTATCCGACAATCATTTAGAGGCCATAAGTGGTGTCTAGGCTCTATGGATGTTGTTTGATCTATGTGGATGCCATCCAAACCTTATGGATGACAACCAAACCTTGTGGAAGCCTTCCATTTCTATTCACTATTTGGGGCCTATTATTACCACCCTACCATTGAGTCCACGTAGTCTTTTGAGAATGAGTTGAATTTATGATCTCGATCATATATGAAATATATTAGATTAAGATATATCATATACGGTGTATAATATATGTTGGAAAAATAGTGCAAAATATCCTTCTACTACATGGAAATTTATAGTCAAAATTGTGAAATTAATTTTCAACAATGGGCAAGCTAACCACTAAATCATATATACAACCCAAAACTTTTGGTGACCTAGTGCTATTTATGGGTCTAAAAAATAGCTAAATCTAGATTTCAAAGAATGAAATATTTATGAATTAATGAAGATTCACAACTAAAAAAAGTCCTAAAACCACTAGATGAAGAGAGTTATATTACAAGGTTATAAGCCTTGTCAATCACCTAGTTCCTTTCTCTCTTTATGTGTACATATCTTACTTCTTCTAGATAGCTTGTTATCTATTGGGATTTTTCTCAAAGATCATGAAGTTCCATGATTCATTCTTGATTTTATTCATGCCATTGATCCAAATTTTAGAATCCCCCTCAAAAATAAGATATTTCCAACACTTCAAAAGAGATGATTTTAGACCTTTTAATAAAGCCAAACCTTTCACCTAGTTATTTGTCCCAATGCCAATATCAAAACACAATTATTATTAATGTTTAACCCATGACATATTTGAATACATTTCCTCATCTAATTGAGTATGGGTTACCTTTATCCATCGCATCAAAGTTTAATTTATTGAAACTAACTAGTAAAAATGACAATAATATTGGTAATTTATTAGTATCCTCTTAACTGACCCCATTATCAAGAAACTAAGGTTATTAAAGTTTGATTAATTATTCTTTATTTAATAGAAATATATAATATATAGTTTTATTTTCTAATATAAATATTGATGTTCCAAACACATATAAAATAACATAAAAATATTCAAGATAACACATTTTAGTTATATTTAAATTTCTAATTCATATTATTCCAAATGTATATCCACAAAATAGAGCATAATCAAAACTCATATATAGAAATAGAGATTTAAAATAATAATATGTAAACTTTGATTCTATTATATATACAAAAGGTTACATATCATCCACATTTTTAAGGAGTTTTAACATTAGCCAAAATTCTTTGAGCAAGTGTTTCTCTTCACCTTTATTGTCTATATTAAAAGTTTTTGTAATGATATAGTTCCTCTTATCATTAAAAACATTTTTTTCTGGAATAGAACCATCCATAAGAACCCGTGTTTATAGATGATTATAAACACTATTAGTTCACTTCTAAAATGTGTTTAATACTTTATAAAATATGCTCAGATTTTTATAATCATTATAATTTGTAAATTGAACTTCATGACAATTTTCTTTAGTTTGTATGAATTACTAGCCATCACCATTTAACTCTGTCATTTGTAAAAATAATGGCATCATCTTTTCTACTTTTTTTTTCTTTCTGGTATCCATATTGAAATTTTAACGCTAGCTAAATGATTTTTTAATAATTCCTTAAAATTTGGTATAAGAAAATAATACTTCAAAAAAAAAATTGAATCCACCTATTATTTTTTATCTTTCTTTGAGACATATTTTTTTGAAATATATAAACTAGAATTCCATTCATATAGAATATTACCAAAAAATCATTGTGCATTGGTTCCTATAAATAATTAAAAAACAATAATTATCCTCTTTTCTATGTTTTAAAAAAATACATATATTTAATATATTATATAACATACAAATATGATAAAAAGAAATTGAAATTATATTTTAATAATGTAAAAGAGGTCAGTAAGTAACTTCAATAACATTATTCAATATAATAACTATTGTCACTTGGATTTTCACCCCTCGAAGAGATGTCTCAACTCTCCTCATCCAAGTGGCATAATGCAAACATCTCACTTGTTGTGAGTAATCAATTTGGTGAGATGAATCTCTAGAAGGGCTAGTTCCCTTCATGCACTCTTTGAAACACTCTTTCACTTATCAACTTTGCATGAAAAGGGTTAGGAAGACAAACTAAAAAAGATAAAAGGTGATGAACCAGTATTGGATTTCCTCATATTGATTGAACTTATACTACTTAGAGAAAATCAAAGCTTCTTTCACACATAACTCACAACTCAAGTTAGATTTTTACATCAATGTTGCATATGCTAGGTTCAAGAGGTATTTTGATGCTTGGGAGGGTAATGAATGATCCTTTGGGATAATATAGTCATAAAAAAATTATTAAACACTTATACACTAAAAGATAACACTAATAACGACCTATAACAATTACTCTTCTGCACACTTGGTGAACATTCAAGGATAACATGCTAGAAAAGATCATCTTTTACTAGACAAGACCAATAAGATTGTGATAAGACTCAATTGTATAGCATGTAAGTAGGTAAATTAACTTATTTATTTCTTCAAAATATATTCAAATATAGAATTGTCAAGGGTTTCACCATTAACCAATGGAGGCTACTCAAAAGAGCCAAAAAAGTCACTACTTATAGCATTTGGGAGAGGGGCAAGATAATGGAAGTCAAAAGGTTATTTGGAAACTATTAAAGCTGAGAAAAGATGTTAAATATGCATGATAAATAGATTTTAAATGACCATGCAAGGTCAAGAAGTACAAGTGTCCAAACAAGGCATGAAACTCTTGGAAAGTGGCATGAAATTCCTTATGTTAGCTCAGAAAACTGCCTTCATGATTTAGCCCTATTTGAATGTCACACAAATGAATAGGGATAGGTATGATGATTTTAATGAGATGGAAAGATTCATACATGCTTATCCATGCATTGGTTTTAGTCTTGGTCATCTAGAATCTTTTGGGAATGAGCCATCACCATCTATAGTCTAAGAAAACTCCTCTTCCACACACCTTGCACACTTGGCTTCCAAAAAGCATTAGTTTTACATGAAAATTAGTAAAAATTAGTGTATTACACTTATCAAGACCTTCCATGGCCTTAGAGGCATCAAGAACACCAAAATGGACATCTATTTTAAGTTTTCACACTTCTCACCATCATGTTCACTATGCTAGTTTTGATTAGCTAAGATGACAGTAATTGTTTGAACACTTAGGAGATTTTTCAAGGTATTAAATGACCACATTTATTCAATAAAATTCTATATATTCCTTCTAAAATTTATTGTATCTCTTGAATTTTCCTAGAACCTACACAATGCACAAAATAGTTTAAAATACCTTGTTTTATACTCCATTCATATAACTTCATGTAGTCCAAAAGTGTGGGGAGTAGCCTAAGAGAGTATTATATAATTTCCAATCACTTAATTGGGAAAAATATTTCATTTTAGTAGATATCCAACTTCATTTCCTTCATCAGGTCTTGATTAAGGGTTTGCAAGGGTTTTAGGTAGTTTCCACTCTTAAGCTTTGTTCATAAAGATCTCACATTTTAACTACCAAAAAATTTCAAAAATATGATATTAAATACCCATTTTAAATTCTATAAACCCCTTGGATATCCATGTAAAGTTTCAAGAAATATGTGAGCATTTGAAGTTACCATATCGAGCTTATTTTCATAATTCCTGCATGCTTGGACTGTCTCTGAGCTAAAATTAGATTTCCTAGGGGTTTGTATGCATAACACAAGATTAAAAAATGTCTAAATTAATCCAATTAACATGTTACAACCAGGTAGAACACTCAATATTAGATAAAAGTGAAGTTGGACCCCCAATTGGCTCTAGGCCACTTCAAGGCCTAATAGGCTTTGAATGCATCCTACTAGTTTTGACTATTTGGTCTGATATCTCATGTCTAGGATAGTTTATCATGTTTTTTCATACCTCATTAAAGATAAAAAATTCATCACATAACTTTCTAAGCACTCCCTTTCATTTTTTCCTCCCATTCACCAACTAGGCCCAATTGTAGCTTGCTTGGTTGACTATATGCAAGAGTGTATTTCCTATTTTGAGAGGTCAGAGCTTGATTTAATGATTTATATCCAAAATTTACCTTCCATACACATAAAAAGATGTTTATTTAGTTTATTCAATCTTTCCATCAAGTTCCTTACCCTTTTTGACTTCATTCACTTGTTTTGTCAAAACCTTGATTTTCTTGACTAGCTGACCTCTGAGACAAAACAAGTAGATATATCCCTCTATTTTAAGTAAAAACTGAAGGTTTTGGAAGTTTTATTAGTTCATAATGAATATTTTTACCAAATTAATAATTTATAATCATCCATTTAGGTACATAACCAACTCAATTTGCCCAAAAAAGGCCTCCAAAAAGGACTGTTTCCTGCATTTTTTACTTCCACCTAAGAATGACCTCTCAAGGCATAAAACCAATGTTCTTAGGTTCCTTGAAAATTATATCCACCTTAAATTCATTCTAAATAATCTTTAAATTCATCAAAAACACTCTTCTCCCTTAGATTCTTCATCCTTACCCATTGAGCAACATGGGTCTCCTAGTATAATTGTATGGACTGCTACCTTTGGGATAGTAGGGAGAGTAGATGGTTAACTTGGAAGAGTCTTGGGGCTTGTGAAAACACATTTTTGACCTATAATGAACCATTTTAAAGTTTTTTTAACTTTCTTTCTCTTATTAAGCACATTCATCTCTTTAACCTCATCAAGACTGAACACCCAACTATAGGTGCATATAGGGCCTTAAGAGGTCTATGTAAGCTTGTTTCATCATTCCAAGAGTTCATGGAGATCATAATGATATTAAAGGAGGTTTTCATAAGATTTTTTTATCATTTTAACCCCTTCTATACTCTTTATATGCACCTTGAGCTTACCAACTAAGTTCTTTCTCATAACTGTTATACCCTACCTTTTTTATTCTTATAGGTGCATATGAGCTATAATTGAGCTTGGTCATGGTGTGTAAAGGCCCTCTTTGAATAATTAAGGTCAAAAATAATATTTTAATACCTTTATTCACCTTGGATGGGATAAAAAACCACCAAGACACCCTTTTTAGGTCACTGTTTCCATACTCAACTGTAGGTGTTCATTTTCCTATAGAGGGAAACCTATAGGTGTCCTTGAAGCTTGAAATACCACACATCAACATCATACCAATTAAGTTATTAATATTTTTTATAACATTAAATCAATAGGACCATGACAAAATGAGAGTTTTTCTTGTTTACTCTTTAGGATGTCAAAGGTCATTCAAAACTCAAAATCTGTAGATATGAATGCAGGATGTTAGTGTTTTTAGAGGCATCTTTGAGGGCCAAATAGATAGGCTCCATCAATAATATTGGATTCATCCTTGGCATAGTTCTTATCCATGTTAGAGGATACAAATTATACCTATTTATATGATTTATAACTATTTTAAACCTTGTTATAAGATATTCACAACATGCCCCTGGATCTCTATTTTCGCCTTTTTGAGAAAGATTTCCTGAACTCAATCATCTTGTGCTTAAAGGTAGTTACACCTTCACTTGCCCAATTGATGTTTAAAATAGGTATTATTTGGGCCTTACCACATGCTAAGATTTATAAAAGGACCTTACCATTCTCCAAATTCCCCATTCAAAGACCTTCATAGCTTTGAGGTACCACCTATAGGTGGGTATTTACATACATAGGCAGTGAACATGAAATTTTGGGCAATAATTAAGATGGATAAGTTTATGATCACTTATATGCTTTCAAAAAATGTCTCAATGCACTCTTGTAAATCCTAAAATATTGAAACACCTATCCAAATTTACACCTCTTAGCATGACATCATCAATGGAGACTCTTGTAGGTGTGTATGGGTTGTATGCAAGTAGTAAGCATGGAATGGAGCAATATGTAAGATGAATGGTCCCATGAAAAACTCAAACTAAATTTTAACCCTTAAAATACATTATTTTCATTTACAATGTCCTAAGACAAGCTCCATAACATTTATTCCAATGTGAAAATCTCTTGCAAACATTAAGAACATAGTAGGTAGGGGTGTCTAATGACTGATCAGTGTAGTGAATGAGCTTGTAACCAACCTTGAAATTTTACTGAAACATCCAAATGAAATTTATTCAAATCTTTATGAATTGGAGAATTGATACACTTTCATTATAGTTACATAAATAAGTTAGATAAGCTCTAAACCTATGACTACAAGTGAAAGTGAGTGAGCAATTGACTGAATGTTCACCAAAGCATGGTGTGATGAAATCAAACATGAAGGGTGAGAAAATTTGGTATTGAGACATGTGAAACACCATCTTATATTCACATGAGACCTATATAGAAGACTAACGCTCTATAACAAGAAAGAAACTGATTGAATCTTCATAATGGTGACACCTTACAATATGATATAACTTACTCATCAAAACACCATGAAACATGAAAATAAGCATGGAGATAATTTGAGAAGAGATATAACATCCTCTAGAGTCAACATCACCAACAATATTGTATGGACTTGTCCAAAATGGAGAAAAATATATAGGGTGTAGGAAATAGTGAGTATAAAAATATAGTCAACTTGTTAGAGATGGTTCATAAATCATGGTTGACCAATCCTTGGAATATTATTATGTAAATTAATCTTTCTAAGTGTATGACCACCTCCCAAAGTAATTTGACCTGAAACCTCTCCAACTATCTATACCAAGCACAAACCTATTGACCACTTATATATGTCTAGAAAGGCAAAGAAGGAACAAAATGGTTTTAGTTTAAAAAATGCACTTAAAGAGAATGTCAAGCATACAAATGAACTTGAGAAGATGAATAGATTTTCCATGACCTTATCTTATGTGTAACCTTCCCTCATGGGTTTTACAAGTGCCAAACTCCCCTTTTTCAATTGATTACTTGATCTTCGATTAGATAACCTATAATTTTCAAATGAAACTAACATTACTAATATGGAATATGACTTCTTGGACATTTGAGAGGAAATGAGGACACTTTGGAACCTTTAAAACCATTCTACTTGTATTTATGACCTCTAAAAGTCTTCTAAATGACTCAAAGTGACATATAGGTTAAAATGATTAAGACCAAGGTTAATATAGTACTAAATGACATCAAAATACCTATAACATACTCCATGACAAAGTTTTAGACCACTAATAATCTAAAAAAACAATTTTTAACCTATAGGGGTCCAAATTTGACGAAGTTAAATTTGGTCAACAAATTAGTGACTCATAGGGGTAGTATGCCTGTTATACTATAGATCAGTAGATTTATCATATCCATGGGCTAGGGAGTCAATGAATGCTTGAAGACAACTAGAAATTAATTGCCTAAAATATAAACATAAAAACCATACAACACTGAATAACACAAAACAAATCAAGACACCAACAAGACACACATGTGCATAGGCACTTAAGGAAAACAAGAAAAATAGAAGCCATGTACAAGGAGAGAAGATAACCTTAGTAGCAATGTTTGAGATAGATCCCACTAATTGGGGTATGAATATCCTCTCCATATAACTTTGATATTTGGAAATCATTGTTTTTCTTGCATTGAGTGATGACATAAGGGCCACTCCACAAAGCACCAAACTTTGTGTGTTTTCCAGGCTTAACCCTATCTTTATCCCACTTTAGAACAATGCCCCCTATTGGAAGCTTCTTGAAATGGATTTATTATCAAAGTATATCTTTTTTTTATCTTGGTGAGCTCTCATAGTTTTCATACCTTGATCCTATTGATTGAATGGTATACAAAATAGCATGAGGGTCATTGGTATGATGTTGATGTATGGTATTTCAAGCTTCATGGACACCTAAAGGTGTCCCTATATAGTAAAATGAACACCTACAAATGAGTATGGAAATAGTGACCTAAATAGGGTGTTTTATCCCATCAAAGGTGAATACAAGTATGAACATATATGCTTTATGACCTCAAGGATTCAAAGAGGGCCTTTACACACCATGGCCAAGCTCAATTACAGCTCATATGCACCTATAAGAATAAAAAGGTAGGGTATCACAATTATGAGAAATAACTCAATTTGTAAGCTGAAGGTTCATGTACAGAGTATATAAGGGGTTGGAATGATGAAATAAGCTTACATAGACCTCTTAAGGCCCTATATACACCTACAACTAGGTGTTCAGCCTTGATGAGGTTAAAGAGATGAATGTGCTTAGGAAGATAAATAAAGTTAAAAATAACTTTAAAATGGCTCATGAGAGGTAAAAAATATTTTTTCACAAGCCCCAATACTCTTACAAGTTTACCATCGACTCTCCCTACTAGCCCAAAGGTAGCAGTCCGTACAGTTGCACAAGGAGACCCATGTTGCTCAATGGGTAAGGATGAATAATGTAAGGGATAAGATTGTTTTTTATGAACTTAAATATTATTGATAATGAAATAAATGTGGATATAATGTTTAAGGAACCTATGAACATTTATTTTATGCCTTGAGAGGTCATTTTTAGGTGGAAGTGAAAAATGCAAGAAACAGTCCTTTTTAGAGGCCTTTTTTGGGCAAATTGAGTTGGTTAGGTGACTAAATGGATGAATCTAACTTATTAGTTTGGTGAAAATATTAATTAGGACCTAATAAAACTTCCAAAAAATTAATTTTTCCTAGAAATGTAGGGATATATCTCATTTTTTTATCTTAGAGGTCAGCCAATCAGGAAAATTAGGGTTTTGACAAAACAAGCAAATGAAGCCAAAAAGGGTAAGGAACTTGATGGAAAGCTCAAGGAACCTAAATAAACATATTTTTAGGTATATGTAAGGTAAAAGTGTGCTAAGAATCACTAAATCAAGATCAGACCTCTCAAAATGGGTAATACACTCTTGCATACAGCTCAACCAAGCAAGCTACAATTAGGCCTAGTTGGTGAATGATAGGAAGAAATGAAAGGGAGTGATTAGAAAGTTATGTGATTAATTTGTGAGATTATTTAATGAGGTATTAAAAATCATGAGACACCATCATGGCCATGAGAGATCAGTCCAAATAGTCAAAACTATCATGATGCATGATAAGCCTATTAGGCCTTGAAGTGACTTATAGCCAATAGGGGGTCCAACTTCACTTGTAACTCCTATTGAGTGTTATATATATTTGTAACATGTTCATGGGATGAATTTAGACATATTTGATCTTGTGGTATGTAGATAAACCCCTAGGAAATCTAATTTTATCTTAGAGATAGTCCAAGCATGCAGGAATTGTGAAAATAAGCTCAATATGGTAACTTCAAATGCTCACATCTTTTTTGACACTTTACATGGAGATAAAATGGGTTTTTAGAAGTTAACAAGGGTCTTGAAGATCATCTTTGTGAATTTTTTTGGTAGTTACAACATCAGGTCTTTATGAATAAAGATTAATAGTGGAAACTACCTAAAACCCTTGCAAACCCTTAGTCAAGACCCGATGAAGGAAATGAAGTTGGATAGCTTCTATAATGACATAGTTTTCCCATGAAAGTGATTGGAATTTTTATAATACTCTATCAGGATCCTTCCCATACTTTTGGATTTTATGAAATTATATAGATGGGATATAAAATAATGTATTTTTAACTATTTTGTGTACTGTGCAGGTTCTAAGAACATTCAAGATATGAAATCAAGTTTGTGAGGAATATATAGACTTGTGATAACTCACTAGTCATTTAATGCCTTGGAAAAACTCCTAAGTGTTCAAACAATAGCTCTCATCTCAACTAAGCAAAATTGGCATAGTGAACATGATGGTGAGAAGTATGAAAACTTTAAATGGATGTCCTTTTAAGGTGTGACTAATACCTCTAAGGCCATGGAGGGTATTTAAAAGTTTCATCCACTCCCTTTTATGAATTTTAATGGAAAATTGATGCTTTTTAGAAACCAAGTGTGCAAGGTGTGTGGAAGAGGAGTTTTTGTAGACTAGAGATGGTGATGGATCACTCCCAAAAGTTTCCAAATGACTAGGACTATAAAAAATTCATGGAGAGGCATGTATAAAATCCTTCCTTCTAATTCCAATCATCAGACCTATCCCTAGTTAGTTATGG
Source organism: Torreya grandis (assembly GCA_037957365.1). Classification (NCBI taxonomy): domain Eukaryota; kingdom Viridiplantae; phylum Streptophyta; class Pinopsida; order Cupressales; family Taxaceae; genus Torreya; species Torreya grandis. The sequence continues at coordinate 1,743,094 of JARHVA010000261.1, read as the reverse complement.
GATGTTCAAATAGGGCTAAATTATGAAGGTAGTTTTCTAATCCAACACAAGGAATTTCATGCCACTTTCCAAGAGTTTCATGCCTTGTTTGGACACTTGTACTTCTTGACCTTGAATGGTCCATTTAAAAGATATTTATCATTCATATTTAACCTATTTTATCATCTTTACAAGTGTCCAAGTGACCTTTGGACTTACCTTATCTTTCCCCTCTCCCAAATGCTATAAGTAGTGGCTTTTTTGGCTCTTTTGAGGAGCCTCCATTAGTTAATGGTGAAACATTGGCCAATTTTTTATTTAAATGTCTATTGAATTAAAAAAAAAATTAATATACCTAATTAATTGTTTTACAATTGAGTCTTGTTATAATCTTGTTGGTCTTGTCTAGTAGAAGATGATTTTTTCTAGCATGTTATCCTTGATTGTTCACCAAGTGTGAAGAAGAGTAATTATTACAAGTCTTTGTTAGTGTTATATTTTTATTTATAAGTTGTTTATGACTATATTCTCCCAATGTATCATTCGTTACCCTCCTAAGCATCAAAATACCTCTTGAACCTAACATATGAAACATTGATATAACAATTTGTCTTGAGTTTTGACTTATGTGTGAAAGAAGCTTTGTTTTTATTTAAGTAGTATAAGTTAAATCAATAGGAGGAAATACAATATTGGTGCACCACCTTTTAGATTTTTTATTTTTTCTTCTTAACCCTTTTCATGCAAAGTTGATAAGTAAAAGAGTGTTTCAAAGAGTGCATCAAGGGAACTAGGCCTTCTAGAGATTCATCTCACCAAATTGATTACCCATAGCAAGTAACATGTTTCCATTATGACACTTGGATGAGGAGAGCTGAGATATGTCCTCAAGGGGTAAAAATCCAACTAAAAATAGTTTTTGGCATTCCTTGTGGGACTCTAAGTCCTAGAAGATTGTCTAAGATTGGTTCTAATCTTGACATATTTATAGTTACAAGAACATCTACATTTAGTACCTAGTGACTCCATGAAGTTTTCAATTCTTTGGTTGCTTATTAGTCCTTAATTTCCATGCCAAAGGTTACCACTAGGTTTGCTTTTAAAGGTATACCTTTTGAGTTTGTGCAATTGCCTTTATATTTTGTCAAAAGATTCATATTTGAGAATACACATCCTTATTCAAGGGAGTTTGTGTTTAAAAATTCCAAGTTTTGACTTAGTTCAACCCCTAATACACATAATCTACATTCCAATATGGCTAGAAGCCTTCCTTTTGTAGCCTTTACTAGATCATCTGTTTTGAATCTTTCCCAATATTATCAACTTCCTAGAGTAACCCTTAAGAGTGTTCCATCTTTTAGTGGAGAAGGCCATACTACTCCCATTGAACATATTATAAACATGGAATTTTTTTGAAACATCCATAATATCAATAAAGATAATGTGGCTATTAGTCTATTGACATTTTATTTCAAAGGGAAAGCTTTAGATTGGTATGAAACTATACCTCATGCTTTCATTGCTTCATGGGATGAACTAGGGAATCTATTGTCTAAGAGGTTTGAAGAGAAGAGTGATTGTCTATCACTAGGTGAGAAATTGAATACTATCAAGAGGGTTCCTCAAGATTTTATGCAAGATTTTAATTCTATATTTTAAAATACATGGGATAGGATCTCAGCCCTTGTGAGACCTACTCCAAATTATGCCTTCTTGTATTACTTAAAAACATTGAATAGTGATATAGACATGATGATCCAATCCATGGGTGGGGATACACTACCTGGTAATTATGATATAGATATTAATTCTGAGAATTATCTTGTATAAGTAGGTAAGATTTCTCCTAGACTACCAATGCCATTGTTCCCTAATTTGTAGCCTCCTAGTCAAATTTCATTACATACCTTGGCTCATTTACCTAATAGCTAAGACCATTCTACCCTTGCCCCTACCAATGATATTCATGAATTCAAGAGTTTTCTTCAAATTTTTACTAATGAATTGGTTTCTATAAAAATATAACAAGCTCAAAATTATAAGCCTAATAAATCCTACAATCAGTTTGGACAAGTAAGCCTCCTTTTCAAGGTAATGCTCAAGGACAAGGTCAAATAACTCAATATAGAACTTACAAAAGTTTCAATCCCAATGTCCCATCTTTTTATAAATATATTATTCCCACTCAAAAAAAAATTGTTCAAGAAAAACCTTTCTATCCTTCCTATGACCAAAATGAAGGCCAAGCTGCATATGTTAATGAAATGCCTAGTCAAGCCATGATAATGCAAGTAATCAAACACCTCATGTCTCCAATTTTGAGGTGCCAATGTAAAATGAAATGGAAAATTGACAAGAATAATATGTTCTACTCTTATGAATTCCTTAAATGGGGAATTATGTGCCATGAATCATTTGGGAAGTTCAAATAAGGTGAATGCTAGTGTATCCTCTAACACTGGATCTAAGAAGAAGGTTGTTGAAGAGACATAAGGGGAAACTCAAGGACCTATTTTGACTCATAAATAAACTCAAATAGTAGGTGGGTATAAATCATATCCTTAGGTGCAAGAAAATTAGAATTTTTAGAATATAAGGCCAACTCCTACACACCCATCTTCACATGCTACACAATAAGGTACTAGTGTTTCTAAAGAGAAATTCAATATGTACAATCCTTATATCAATGTTTTGGATAAAATTAAGAAGTTACACGTGAATATTTCATTGTGGGATTCATTAATAATACCAATACAAAAAAATATGCTCCAAAAAGAATTACTTGGACTAGGTAAATAAGTTGGATCAGGTAGGACTAAAAATGTTGTTTTAGTGAATGGAACGAAACCCACTGATGGACAAGTGAATATTAATGATAAGACTTATCCTTTTTATCTATCCTTTAGTATTGGTGATTTCTTAGTTCACAATTGTATCATAGATAGTGGGGCTAGTACTTCAGTTATGGCCAAGTCAATAGTGGATAAACTAGGCCTCAAATATGAACCAATGGCTAAAGGAGTTCTAAAATTACATGGGTTACCTGCAAAGACCATGGGATTAGTAAAGGATTTGAATTTGATTTTACATTTTTTTGTTACTTTTTCCATCCCTCATGATGTGGTGGTTATAGATTTACCTCCAACTTTGTTCTTTTTTTGTCAAGAGAGTTTACAATAAAGATAGGTGGATACTTGGTAGCCAATTGGTCATATATGTGTTTTAGGACAAAGTATGGCACCAAGGTAAAGATTTAATCATATCCTATTCATCATAATAATTTAGAGCCCTACATTCCTAAAGTTTAAAATGTTCATTATGTTGTTCTTGATGAGGATGAACTTCACGTGGATCACTTTCCAACTTCTTCTCTTGAAGGACTTGCTAATATACATCTAGATGAATGGGGAGCTAAACACTATGAGCATGATCCTTGAACATTCATAGAATAATTTGGTATTGGAGTGTATTTAATTCATGAAGAAATCTCTTTCATGCCAAATTTGATGAATCCAAATGAGAGTATGGATGGTTTGTGGCAGCTATTCTTTGATGGATCAAGATGCAAGGTTGGATCAGGTGGTTGAGCAATGTTAGTTTCTCCATCCAAGGAAAAGTATTAATTTAATTTCATATTTCACTTCAGTTTTAATTTTATTGTGTTAGAATATGAGGCCCTCATTCATGGCCTTGAGTGGGCTAGGAAGAGAGGTGTAAAGGAGTTACAAGTTTTTGATGATAGTGAGTTGGTTGTGAATCAAGTGAGAGGTCAAAATATGACTAAGAACTCCTTGATTAAGTCTTATAATCATAGAGTGTGGGATATTTTGGAAGATTTCCAATACTTCAACATTCAATCTATACCAAGAGAGGATAACAAGCATGCTGATAGGTTGGCAACAATTAGAGCTTAGTTTAATGTTCCAAAGGGGATAAGAGAGGACAAGAACCAACCTCATCTCAAATTGATTGTAAGGCCCTCTATACCTGATAATGTCAATAATTGGAAATTATTTCATAGTGACCAATAAATAGCTCTTTTTATACAAGAGGAAGTTGAGTTTTCATCAAAGAATTAGTCCAAACTAAAACAACAATATGGAGGAAAGATTTTACAATTGAAGACAAACAAGCTCCATAAGGGCTTAGTCACACTTGAGAGTATCTTCAATGATGATGATTAATTTAAGAAGGAAAAAGTAAGCATGTATACTAAGCAGGAAAACCATGAAAGAGTACAAATCTTTAAATATAAGTTGATTACTCTTGGGAAGGTATGTACTAGAGAAGAAATACATGCTTTCAATTAATTATGCAAGGAATTTTTTGATATATTTGCATGGGAATATAGTGATTTAAAAGGATTTGATCCAAACATAACTCAACATAGCACAAAGCTATATGAGAATGCTAAACCTATCAAGCAAATACAAAGGCCAATCAATCCTAAAATTGAGTCTGTAATGAGAAAGGAGCTTAAAAAGTTGATTTAGTCTAAGATCATTTTCCCTATTAAGCATTCATCTTGGTTGTCAAACTTATTCTCAGTAAGGAATAAGAATAGGGAAATTAGGTTATGTGTTGAATTTAGATATTTTAATAGAGTTTCCTTGAAGGACAATTATCCTCTTCCTTTCATGGAGAAGATTTTGGAAGTTGTGGCAGGTAGTGAAAGGTTCTCACTCCTTGATGGATATTCTAGGTATAACTAGATTCTGGTAAAGGAAGGAGATAAATACAACTCAACCTTTACTACTAAATGGGGAACATATGCTTATAGGAAAATGTATTTTGGTTTGTCTAATGCTGGTATAACCTTTTAATGTGCAATGGATATGGATTTTGAAGGTCTAATAAATGATATAGTGTTGGTGTATCTTGATGATATCCCAATTTTCTCTAAGGATGAAAAGGATCACTTGACACATCTTAGGAAGATTTTTGAGAGATGTAGAGAGTTTTAAACCTCTCTCAATCCAAATAAGTGTGTGTTTTTTGTCCAGGTAGGCAAACTCTTGGGACACATTGTCTCAAAGAAAGGCCTATCCATAGATCCTAAAAGGGTGAGTACAATCTTGGCATTGACTTTACCCAAACACAAGAAAGGTTTCTTTGGAAAAATCAATTTAATAAAGAGGTTTATTACTGATTTTTCTAACTTACTCAAGCCTCTAATCTCTATGCTAAGGAAATATGAAGTGTTTACTTGGACAAGAAGAAGGAAGGAGAGTTTTAAAGAGATCAAGCAAGTTATTTATCAAGATCTAACTCTTGTAAGTCTTAATTTCTTAAAAGATTTCAACTTATATACCTTTATAAATGAAGAAGTAATATATACCATGATCACTCAATCAAATGAATAAAACTTGGAGCAGCCTATTGCATTCCTTAGTTAAGGATTGGAAGGCTATGAGGTAAGGTACACTTATGTAGAAAATAAAGTACTTTCAGTTATTACAAGTCTAAAGAAGTTTAGGCATATGTTATCTAATAACAAGATTCATATATTTTTACCTCATCTTAGTGTCAAATACTTCCTTTTAAGTAGATATTTGAATGAAAAAGGGGTTGATTGGATTACAAAAGTAATGGAGTATGATGTAGAGATCAAGACAACCAAGCTAGTGAAAGGGAAAGGATTATGTGAGCACCTTGCTTCATATTTGAAAGAACAAAAAGAAGTTGTTTTATCCCTTCATGATGGTCTTATGATAGTTTCATCTTCATCAATGAGGAGTTGGACATAATAAATGATCCATTTTCTTCAAACTGGTGAGTGTCCAAAAGGCCTAGTTAGAGCCAAAAGAAGGTACTTCAGATTACAATCTATTCCTTATGTACTTGTTAATGGAGTGTTATTTAGGAATGATTTCTCAGGTGTACTATTGAGATGTGTTGAATAAAATTAGGTTGATAAGATATTATTTGAGTTTTATGATGGGCTATCTGGTGATGACTTTGCTCTAAGAACCACAACTGCTAGGATCATGAGAGATGGATATTTTTAACCTAGTTTGTTTAAGGATACTCATGCTTGGGTAAGGAAATGTAAAAAAATTTCCCTATTTGATGGAAAAAAATCTCACATCCCTACCTCTTCATCCAATACAAGTAGACCAACCTTTTATGCAATGGGGTCTAGATTTCATAGGCCTAATCAACCCACCTTCTAGTGCTGGTCACAAGTGGGTGTTGATTACCACAGATTACTTCACAAGATGGGTGGAGATTGTTGCTCTCAAGGAAGAAAATTAAAGTTCAATTTTAGACTTCTATGAAGGCATAGTGATAATATTTGGGGATCCTTCAACAATAATTTTAGATAATGCATTGGTTCTCCTTAGAATGAAGACAAGTGAGTGGGATTTGAAATATGGTATTTACCTTAGTACTTCCTCCAACTATTATCCAAAAAGGGATGGACTAGTTGAGTCCAATAATAAGAATTTAATTAGGATCATCAAGAGGACAATGGAAGAAAACTAAAGAACTTGGCATTCTAAGTTGAAGACATATCTTTGGGCTAATAGAATCACCCCCAAAAGAGTAATTGGAAACTCACCATTACACTTGTTTATGGGAGAGAAACTAGACTGCCTATTTCACTTGAGTTACCAGCCTTGGATCTCACTTACCAACTGGAGTTGATGAAAAATGAAAGGATGGAGGTTAGATTATGTGAGTTTATGAAGTTTGAAGAATTAAGGTAACTATCCCTTCTAGAGATTCATCTCACCAAATTGATTACCCACAGCAAGTGAGATGTTTTCATTGTTCCAATTGAATGAGGAGAGCAGAGACATCTCCTCAAGGGGTGCAAATCTAAGTGACAACAATCACTAAGTGTGCATTTGAATGTTTTCAATGAATGGCACATGTTTGGGCATTTACCTACTTTTTTTTACCATGAATACACATGAGAAGATATTATTCTATCAAATTTGAAGGTTTCATAAAATATCAAACTAGATGATCTTTTGAAGAAAATATCTTCAACAACCTCTACACAATTGTATTTTCCATCTATGAATAATTTATTATTTTCACCATTGCATCTTTATATCGATCAGTAATTAAATGCCCACTCTTTGGGCTTAACTTACATTTTCACCTCCCAAAATGAGCACAAAGGGTATGTTTTATATCCATTAAAATTGGCCAATGAAGTAATGAAAAATCCTCAAGTACATATGTTGTAAACCACAAATCAATATTGAAATGTTATTTCGAAGCCATTATCAACTCATGATTAAAAGTGCGATGAAAATATCTGTAACATGAATGAGTAGAATTTGTATTTTTAATATGGTTTAAATCCAAAAAACCCAGGCACTCCAAAAATAATCCTTTCACGTCCAATAAAAATAATTTCCTTGAAATTGGGACTAGATCTATAAAACATAAAACAAAATATCTTTTTCAATAATTATTTAAAGAGAAATTAAAATATACATAATTTGAAAGTATTATTTTTAATTAAAACATTTTAATTTCACAAAAATAATAAAAAAAGAATTGAATTGTATGAGAAGATAAAAATTACATTTGTTTAGTGGATTTTTTTTAGTTTGAATTGTACACAGAAAAACCAACTTTTTAAAGTTTTAATAATACAAAAAGAACCAACATGCTTGAATATTATATCATTTATGATTTAATTTATAAAAATGTTAGTCAACACAATAATCTCTCATATAAAACAATAAGTAAATAACATGTTAGGGGATAATTAGTTGAAAAATGTTTCCACCAGCTATCCATCTTAACATAATCTTGACCACTTTAAAAAATGAGAAATAAAAAATCAATATATTTGTTTAAATATAATTGGGTGAAAATGTTTCTATTAGCCACCTATCTCAAGTACAATTCTAACCAATTATATATTATTAAAATGGAAAATAAATTAAAAAATGCTTGATCAAGGTTAATTAAGTGAACTATGTTCCATCAGCCACCCATTCTTAGCAAAATCTTAACCATTTGTATTTTTTATATTGCAACATTTATCACTATCAGATGATGTTCTATGGTTTTCAACAAAGTATTGAAATCTTTGTCATGTGGATTGATTAGGGATAGTTGGGTGAACAATGTTTCCATCAACGACCCATCTTTAACACATTCTTTATTAATCCATTTTTTATTATTACAATTTTTTTTTGAAATTCATTTATGCATCTAATTAAAACTATTTTACTTAGAACTAGAAAGAATTGTATCTATATTCCAAAGTTTTTGTAAGTATTTAGTGACTGTATAATCTTATTTCTTACAGTGTTCTATATCCCAATAAAATAATGATTTCTTATTAAGGTTATATTTTTTATACATTTTTTCCTAGTTTCTTTGCATTGAAATATGTTTTTGAATCCCAATAAAATGTTAGATCACTTTGGAGATTAACCTTATTTGAGTTTACTATAAACTATTTAGGCATATTCTAATTTTCTTTTAGGTGTGCATATAGTATAATTATAAATTTACTTTATCCTAGATTTATGAGGTGTCTCTCACCTCTCTTGTCCACTTGTTTGTTTTGAAAGTTACTTGCACAAGTAACATCTCCTCCCACATGCCATGTAGTTATCTTCATTCTATTTTGGAATAGGACATGTGGTACATACAAAATTGGCCTTATAAGGCCATGATGTAACTCTTTTAACTCCCTCATCTTTCTTCCTGATCTATTTAAAGAGCCCTATCCTCTCCCATTATTATCAACAATGCAACAACAATCTTGATCTCACAATATTTTATCTCTCTCTCTCTCTCTCTCTCTCTCTCTCTCTCTCTCTCTCTCTCTCTCTCTCTCTCTCTCTCTCTCTCTCTCTCTCTCTCTCTCTCTCTCTCTCTCTCTCTCTCTCTCTCTCTCTCTCTCTCTCTCTCTCTCTCTCTCTAGCATTATTAGTAAAGTCGATTGTAATAATGTACTAAGAGTTCATTGAATACAAGGCTTATAATATATTGTAGGGATTTTGTCCATTTGACAATTTCTCTACTTGTTAACTCTTATCTCAATCTTGTGGTTTGATTGTCTCTCAAGGTGATATTGATTCATGTTACATTATTTATCTCTTTTTTTTCAACATTATCATACAATATTAGAAAATAACCTAATATTCTATCAAATTTTTGGTCATTTTAACATTGAACTTAAATGTTGTGCAAGTCTTTGTTTGCATAATATCATATTTTTTCAGATCATTTTCCATTTTTAACCCTTTACCCTGAAGTTGCAAGTTTCTATTATGAAGATTATGAGTTTATTTATTTTTTAATATTTAATTAATATTAATGTAATATGTTGGTGAAGACATATCAATCTATTTTACTCAATAAGATTATGCATCTATGAATCACCACATCTAGCTTACTTTTCATGTATTGCATAACGCCCAAGTAGCCTTCCCCTTTAAGGTGTTTTTATTATTATTCTAAAGTTTAATTATTTTAGAGACAAATCAAATCCTAAATTAGCACTTTCCATTTATTATTTCAATCTAATTTTATTTCCATGAAGCATTCTTTTTCTATACATTTCAAAGGGTTTTTTTTCCCTCATATCTTTTGCGATTGATTTATGCCACGTTCTCTCTTGAAAAAGTATCTATGTGGAACTATTTGTGGCTTATTCAGTTTGATCTAAAATTTATTTCCTTTCAAGGTCATTTTGATTTCTACTCTTTTCTTTCATGTTGCCTCATAATACTCTTAATTTTCTTTTCAAGAGATTCATGAAGATGTATTAAGTAATGCACATTTTCTTGACAACAAATAGGTTATTCACTTTACATATTTTATTTATATCTATTTAATCTCAATGATTTAATTTGACAAATAATTTCAAATAAATCCCTAAAATATGTGGTCTCTTTCAAGGAAGTATTCTCTTTCCTTTTTTATAGTCACATTAATGAAAACAACTTATACACTTTTATGTATTTTGACTTTATTGTGACTCACATAATATCTACATGAAGCAAGAGAAATAATATCTATTGTGAATTATATAAGTGCACATATTATGTTAAATATTCATTCTTAATAATATTTTACTTTGTTTCAGAATTCCTTTATTAATATAATGGCTAAACTAGTTGTGTAAAGCAATTCACATTGTCCTTCCCACACATTGAAGTTGATAGTAAATTAATTATCTTTTATGATTAGTTTCTATTTATTTTGTTAATATTTGGTAAATTTGTTTTAATAATTTCAATAAATTATTTTTTATTCACAAACAATTTTATTGTAAGTTTTTTTTTTGGTTTATTTATTAATCATTGTTTTGAAAAAATAACTTGTGTAATCTTTTTATAATGGAATTTTAATTAGCCACATTTCTTACATTTAAGAACATTATGTAAACTCTTGATTTTAAAAATAATAAAATTCTTGATCTTAAACATCAAGTGCATTACCAAAACTTAATTATTTGTTCTTTGTAAAAATATTTTCATGGGCACACAGAGAAAATACAACTCTTTTGATGTTTTAAATGAAAAATTTGTGTATTTTACATATGGTAATCTCTATTAATGATCTTAAATATGTTTATAATAAAATTCTTGTGAGCCCAAAATAGAATAAAATATGTGAATTAATAAGAGTTTTAAGAATCAAAGATTTAATGTAGTGAGCAATGATGACTTTTGGAAGGTGATCAATGGCAGTGACAGACTCAACTAGGCATCCAAAAATGAAAGAGGTAGTGACGGGTTCTATCTAGGAGGGTGAAAAAGATAAGGAAGGAGAAGAGTTGGGATTAGGGTTGGGGGTGTGTGGTATAGTCGTAAAGAGAGGAGCAAGCAGGGGAAGATTTAAAAAATCTCAAGTTTCTTTTGCTACTACATAGGAAGGTCTAAATAATTCTTCTCAAGAGAAGCCATTTGAGTTGGAGCATACATATGAGGATAGGGACATAATTTATGGATGATCCTCTCCAGGTAAAAAGTCTCCAGAAGTAGTATAAGGGGAGAATAAGGTTTCAACTAGATCATTGGTGTATGCTAACTACAAAAATATTTGAAATATTTTTCATTCCTATGGGGATTTTTACAAAGAATCTATTATTAGGGATCTACTTGATTCAAATCCTTTTTTGGTTCCCAAGATTCATATTCCTTTGGTAAAGTCTTATGAAAAGGAATTAGATATGGTGACTAGTTCAAGGTGGAAAGTAGATGCAAAGTTGAAACAAAAAGTGGCCCTAGAAATGGCTTGTTTTGAGGATGTGTCTTTAATTTTTTTTGACACTCGTATTTTGGAGATTTCAGATGTAGAGATCTCAAAGATAAAATTAGATATAGGGTGTAAGTTTTTTATTGGTATATGTGTGGGGAAGAGGCCTTCATGGGAAGATCCTCTAAACTAGTTGAAAGTAACTTGGATTTCATTAAAAGCTTCCTCTTTCTTCATGTTGTCAAATGGTTTTTTTGATCTTATTTTAATCCTCTGAAGATAGAGATTTTATGTGGTCTAATGGGTTGTGGTTTGTTGGTAAGGGGTGTTTCTATCTTTGTAGGCCCCTTTTTTTACCCTATTACTTCAGTTATCTCCCAAGCTTCTGTTTGGGTTAGATTTTATAATCTTCATTTGGCCTTACATGATCTTGGGCTCTTGAAGTAGCTGGCTAGCAAGATGGGTATTTTTGTTAAAATTGATGAAACCCTTAAATTTCATCATAGTTTTATCTAGGCTTATGTTTTGATTGATTTATCCAAACATTTTCATCATTCCATTAAAATTTTGTCCTCCCACAGAGTGTGGAATCAATTTATTAACGTTGAATGTATACCTTGTAGATGATTTGATTATAATCAAGATGATCATAAAATCATTTCATACTATGAGAAGGGTTTTGAAGAATGTCATGCAAAGATTCTAAAGAAATGGGTCAGAAAGATTGGATGTCCTAATCAAGATTTGGTTCATACTATGTTTTTTCCTTTGAAATCCACTTTTGTTGAGGTTCTTTCTTTGACAGTCCTTTAGGAAGTTTAAGTTAGTCTTCAGAAGGGTGTGAATTCAATTGCATCTCAAGGTTTGAATGGTTTGGAGGGTAGGGTAGCCTTCTTCTTCCATTTTCGAAGGGGAAATGACCATTAAGAATCTAGGGGCATAGTTTTTAGTTCAAACTTCTCCATTACCTAAAGTATCTAAGTAGAGGGAAGTCGTAGGAGAGGAAGTTGATGATTTAGAGGAGGTAGAAGAAGAGTTGTTTATTAGGGAAATTCTATCTATATCTTAGTGTCCTTGTGGTTTGAAGACACTAAATAATGGTAAGAAAGGGAAAAGAGGCTAGAAAATAGAAGCATAAAAATTATAGATTTATGCTATAAATTCCATTGATTGTGGAAATCAATGGAAAATGGAAACTTTACTCTCCAACAGGGGCAGGTGTATGTTGTCAACTAGAGGATGACTTTCTTTTATGGCTAGGTTTGTTGCATTTATATGAGAATTGTTGATTGGACTTTATATTTTTGGATTGTTTTTTGTTTAGCTTTTATTTATGAGTTTGGTTTTGAGTTATCTAACTTTGGGTATTTTCCTAATTAGATGGGGGTTTTTAGGTATTATTGAGATCAAATATGGTATTTGGTTTTATGTTTTTAGGAAATTGGGCCTCCTAATGTGCCCCAAAACTAGTTTAAGCTCTAGTCAAAAGCTAAAATCTATCAAAAAAAATAATCTTGTGAACACTCATTCTACCAATCCTAGTTTACACATTATGAACTTTATAAGGTACTCGATTGATGGGTTTATTAAGTGTGAAAATGATATTCTTGAACCTATTTTACTTAATTATAATGTGAATTGTAAAGTTAATTTTTTTTAATTCTTCTAATACAAATTTGAAACCTTATTGGCCTTTACACCAAAGGACTTATAATACAACTTATTTTGATTATAATGATCATAATGGTCATGATTTGGTTAAAAATGATAAAATTCATGAGCATTTTGAAAAACACTGGCATTGTATATCTAAATTTTATAAATTGCATCCATACAAATCTTATGGTAAATCCACTCATGATGCCTTGCATTGTTAGAAAACAACTAAAAATCCTACCTTTAAGATTAAAGCTACTTGGATATCTAAAGATAATGTATCTTATCTATACTGTGATGCATCTTCATGTGATGATTATTTAGTTACCTTGTAAAAAATATATTTTACAAATGACACATATTATTTATCTACATTTCAATAAACTCAATGTTTTCATGCAGTCCTTGTTTTTATGTTGCAAAATAAATATGCTTTGATTGGAGCTCTATATTTTGACTAACTTATTATTTAAAGTAGGATTTTGCACTTTATGATGGAATTTATTTCCTATTCCATTTTCCTTTTTATACATCTATTTTTATTACATGATGTTTGTAGATTATATTTTTATGGCATATTATTTACTTAACTTGAAATATTGGTGTTAGCTTGTTTGTTTTACACTCTTTAGTGGATCATTTACCCTTTTTGAGTGGTCTTTATTACATTGGAGATTTTCCATCTTGTCCAAAGAGGCTTATGAGATATTACTGATGATCACCTTCATCCTGAAAATTTTTGGCAACACCTTCTCTTTTTGCTTCTTTATAAAACTATTTTAATTCCCCATAAAGGAAGTTTCTATTAAGGGGGAGATTAATGTATTTTAAACTCACTTTCTTGTTTGTAAAAGGTTTTCCCCACTTTTATAACCCTAAATAAAGCTTAAGGGGGAGTGTTTGAGATTAACCTTATTTGAGTTTATTATATGATCTTTAGGCTTATCATAGGTATCTCTTAGGTGTTTATTTATTATAATTATAAATGCACTTTATCCCTAATTTATGAGGTGTCTCTCACCTCTCTTGTTCACTTTTTGGTTTTGGAAGTTACTTACATAATTAACTCTTTCCCCGATATGTCATATACTTTGATTCACTCTTTTTAGGAATAAGATGTGGTACACATGAAGGATGTATCGTATAGTCATGATGAGATTATTATAACTCTCCCATCTTTCATCTTGTTCTATTTAGATAGCTCTCTCCTCTCTCATTCTTCTCAACAACACGAAAATAATCTTGCTCTTAAAATCTTATGATGTCTCTTTTATTTTGAGGCCACTCTTCTATCTCTATTAACTTATAATTGATATCGTACTTGGAGTTAATTATTTTCAAGGCTTCTAATAGATTATGGGGTTTTTATCCTTTTGACTATTTTTCCACTTGTCAACTCTTATCTCAATATTGTGGCCTGATTCTCTCTCAAGGTGATATTGATTCATTTCACATTATTTTTTTCTATTATTTAAAAATTATGATGCGATCTTGGAAATTAATCTAATAGACCAAATCCTAAAATATGTTGATTTTTAAAATGACTATAGACCCTTGGAAGGTGATACTCTTTGCTGAACATGATTTTCTTCACATGATGTAACTTTTTGAAATACCAAACCTTTTAAATCTAGAATGAGTAAGTATTTTTGTTTTTTAGCTACATAAATAGTAACTACACATTTCATATGATAATAAAAAGTTTAAAATATTATAATGACATAATTTACAGCTTATTAAAAACTTGAATCTCAAAATTAATGGTTATTTTCTCCTTCAAATGGTGAGTGTATCTGATGGCTACTTTTAACTTCAATTATTGGCGAAACTAAGGGATGGTATTTACCCTATTTTGGGATTAATCTAAATCTCAATAGGCTAAGCTTTTAGAATTAAATTATGATTTTAATATATGGAAATAAATAATAGATATGAATCTAACTGATTAAGATTGATATGATAATACAATTTACTATTTATGAAAATTAATAAGGAGATTAAGGTAACTAGCTTTATTTTTTGACTATTTGACTATGATTGTGTTCTAATAATGGAAATAGATTGACAGATGGCTTGTTATTATATTGTATATGAAATTATATCTCTATGCATATAGGGTCATTGATGTTAGACCTGGGGTGAATTCACCAGACTAAGTGACCTAAGGTTGATGTTATTGTCTTGGGATATTTTGTTTCTTTATGACTATAGAGTGTGGTATGCCTCCCTGATATAACTGTATAGTGTGATCTTTGACCATTGAGTATTTGTGCAACTCTAGAAATATGGGTCCTTCTCCTTAAAACCATAGATTTGCTTGTGAGGGATGAAAAATTGTAAAAAATGAAGAAGTGTAATACGGCTAATATGACCCCAATCACCCCTGATAATGATTGACCACTACCAAGTTGTATTTAATATTTTTAAGAGAGAATTCAAACCACACATAGTTCTTCCCCTTAGTGTGATTGTAAAATTGTGCTCTTTCACTATATGGATGCACCTAAAATTATATCATTGATCTTGACAATGTAGACACTTGACATGCCTTGGTGTATTTAAAACTTGTCTGATGGCTACTTCTTGTGACTAATTTGTAATTTGGGAAGAATTGGAAAAAAATTATCAATATGTAGTAGTGTATTTAATAGGTACCTAATAATTCTAAATGGTGAATAAGCTTGACCTTGATTTGTATTTACATGTGTTCAATTGGATAAATTCCCATTCCATTAACACTCTAGGTGAATGGGTTGACTTATGAGAATGATTTAATTTTGAAAAATAATCATTTCTAGGCAAAATATGGTTAATCATCCTCAGGAAAATAATGGCATTTCTATTATATAAATATGATGTTACTATCTAAGATACAAGAATGCAAATGTGGTGATTTAACATAGATTTGAAGGTTCTTGTAGGTGAATGATAGCAACTTAGAATAGATTGGGCTCATACATAACATGCATGTGTGTAAAAATGGTAAATAAGAGCTATTTAGAGATGTGCAAGTCATGTAGGGTAAGTGTAGGTCAATAATGACATTACCAAGTATAAAATACTATATTTTGGTATATACAAAATCCCCTTTTTTATTTTAGTATTACAATGCACTAAATTACTAGGGTGAAAGGATACATATATATTTGAGTGTGTACAACACACCTTATTTATAGGATAAGGTTTGAAATGTGTCAACTGATCTAATAAAAACATATAATGAAAATTTTGTACTTAATTTCCATAGAATTAAACTTGAAATATGAGCTATACTTTAAAATTGAAATATTAAATATCAAGCAAATAATAAACTTGTATGTGAGTAAACCGTGTTTCCTTTTAACTTCTCATAGTTGATGTTTCCTTATCAAAGCATAGGATATTTGTGCTTTATTTATGAATAATCTATATATAATGGTGAATTTAAGGGTGATAAATCTCCAATATTAAATTTGACTAAGGAAAGGTCCATGTGTAACTACTCCAACACTGATCTTATAAACCAAAGATGATAAGGTGAGAACCACACAATGATTTTGCTATGGGTAATTCCATGCCTATTTAGTGTAATTTAACCTTAACATACATTACCTCAAAAATATTGAATCAAAATTTATAGACATACTTATAAATTCAATTTTTATTCACACTTAAAATACTTGATAAATAACTAAAAAGGTGTAAATGTGTAAATTTACATGAACTAGCACCATTCCCCACTGAATCTATGCCAAATGTAATCTATATAATGTGCATTGACCAACATAATGCCTAATTTAAATATGAAATAATGTATATGTGCATGAATTAACATAATGCCCAAATAAATTTTTGTTGTGAAATGGAGTACACATGCCCCCAAATATGTTTGAATCTATATTAATTATGAAAATTATCACTCATGACATGTAAAATAGATTACATATGCCTTGAATATGCTCAAATTTTTTGTTTTAATATTGAAAATAATTATCCCAATCTAATAATCTAATCACATCTGAACCTTTAAATCCTATACTGTACTCAAATATTCTCATGAAGGCTTTAGTCTCCATCAATAGGGAAGAATCCATTAATCCACTCATCTGAAAAGTGAACTATATCATGTCATGTATGAATATAATATCATGTAAAATCATGTCACACTATGGAAAATATATCATAATAATAATGTATATAACATAAATTCATGTATGTAATGTAACATATAGAATGCAAGGGCATATAAGTGTAAGTCAAGATAGATGTATCTATGAAGAACACAATAATAACTTCCACTAAATAAGACTATGTAATAGTAAAGAGTGTTATTTTAATCATGGTACAATACATAGATGAGAGGTGCAAGGTATGGATCATGACAATTAAATACATAGAAATTGCATAAGCTATTAAACATGCAATGTGACACAATAGCATAGAATGTCACAAATAACTCCAAGTGGCCACACACATGGGACATAAATATGTCAATAAAAATAAAGGATAAGTAACCAAAATAAGGGCATGAATTCCATAAAAAACAATGATAAGGAGCCACAAATAAAGGGGCACAAATGTTGTAAAAAATAAGGCTAAGGATCCATACATAAGAGGCATAAATGCCATAAAAAACAAGGATAAGTTTCCAAAAATAAGGCCAAAGGTCCACACATAATAGATAACAGTAAAAATCCTATCATCAAAAATTAACAACATTAATGAAGCAATAAACAAGTGAAAATTAATCAATACTATCCATATATGTCAATGTCATATCATGGTAAAGTAACATATCCATGTATTCTTATTCAAGAAATGAGTATCTGACAAAGAATGTGTCATCAATTTATATAGTTAAACATGGAAAAGAAGTCATAGAAAGATATAACATGTGATAAAGTAGCCTATGGAAGTAAATGCCCCCAACATTAGCATTGTCTTAGTTATAGAAAAGGTCCAGCATATACATGTCCAATTTTGATGTGTATGTCCTACATCACACTCATATACTTCATAAAATGCATGTGTGTATGAAAAATAATATGTTAATCTACCAAAATATGATAAATACCATATGAAAAAAATGTAATCTAACAACTCATGTCATGATTAAGTCCCAATTTTTTATTTTTTGAATATTATGAATGTTTTAATATTTTTTTGATTTTTTGTATTTTTTAATATATTCAAACATGTGCAAAGGTGATATCCAATTATCCCATTGAAGAGATAATCATGAGAGGTTTATGTATTATATGGTGTAATGGTTATATTTTTCAAACTAAAATTGATATGTGTAGGTGTATCAAAATTGAAAAAGGAATTAGGTGTTGCAATGTAACCATCAACATCACTATTCATAGAATCCTAAGTATAATGAGTAATTTTAGAATGCCTAAGAATTTTTGGAGTCTATTTTATAATATGATAATTCATATGTGTGTATTTTTTCATTGTGTAACACACTAAACTATCAATGGGACTAACTTGGTATGTTCTATAACAAATAAGGGTATTTAGGAATCCTGAATAACTCTATGATGTGATAATGTTGTAGAACCAAATTCTTAGGAGAATTAACTTCTCCCCTTTGAATTGCATTGTTACCCAACACAACCCCTTAAAAATAAATAGATATGGACCTACTTTTCCAAGGATTCTCTATTTTTTTTGGCATATCGCACCTTAGAATAGGGTTTTTGTGTCAACTCTATGTAGAAGCCTAAAGTTATTCTTGAAGATGAGACTTGCATGTTAGCATTTTTACATTATGAACCAAATATATACTTAGGCTTATCTCAAGTTATATATTATGCCTTTGGTTTGTGTTTAACATGTTTTTCAAAGTTTCTAAATTATAATAGTTAATGAATTATATATGTTTATCTAAGAAAATATCAAGTTTTGCTTCTTTTTGAACTAAACAATTTACATTTTTGCCAAAGTGTTCATTTTTACATTTTATCTTGTGTATATTATTTGACACTTAATTTTTTTAAATATTTTTCACTTGGAAATATTCCAAGTAATGATATTTTTCCATGTGGTGTCCACCCCTAACTCAAATCCCTAAAATAAAATGAAGTATGCATTATACTTTGGTTTTCTAATGTTTATGACGTATAGTAGAAACTTGCTAACCCACATCTATTTCAAAACTTATAAACTTATAAATACTCTTGGGTAAGAGAATCATCAAGATTTTGACAAGTGTCATGATCTCTCTCACCCAACAATTGACTGCTCAAAGTTATAGTGTATGAATTTTCTTGGCAAGTGAGTTATCAACTAGATGTCATGTGGCACTGCTTGAAAGTGATGTTAGCATATCTTTTCAAACATATTCCCCTATGGAATCAAATTAATAAGAATTTTCCATGTGTCATCATCTCACTCACCCAAACCTTGTATATTAAATATAAATGGTATGACACCCCCAAGGAAGAGAAGTTACAAAATGTTTCCAAGTGTTATCATCCCATTGACCCAAGATCAAGAGGGAATAAAGGGAATTAAATATAGATCTTGAGAAATGATGGAATAGATTAATTATGATTCATGTACCAAAAAAGATAGAAGGTCAGGTAATAACAAAGTAATACTTTTATAAGAAGTGAAAAAGTGACAAGTGTTAAGGAGAGGGGACAAAGCACTCAGGATAGAGAAAAAAAGCCACATGGAGATATAAATGATAGAAAGTGGCACTTCACAAGCCAAAATTCAAATATGAAAAAGAAATATAGTGAAGGGATATAGATCTATTAATGCCATTAATACATATGAATTGGCTAACTAAATGCATTTAATTTAGTAGAGCTAATGAATCCAAAGGTAATATATGCAATTCATAAAGTTGATTTCAATTAAATTGACCTCAAACTAATAGCTACAAACGTGAATTTGATCTCTATGATGACCAAGTGAGCCTATAGTTTTTATAGAACCAAATATTTTTAAGTTCATAATAATGGATTCCCCATCACTTCTTCCACCTCTTCCATCAACATTCTCCATTGCAAGGTCTACAAAGTACACAAACATAAGGTTTGATAAAGTCACTCTCAACCATGACATCAAACACTACTCTTCTATATGGGATGAGGTCGATGTAGTAGAACATTGCACTCTTGGGGATCAACTCTCAGCATTCATGTAGAGATAAAAAGATAACTTATTATCCATCAAATCAGTAGGCCTACATGGTACTATGACTAAGCCTAGGGTAATGTCGTACATTAACCTAGTATTTGATTTATTTATGAATGGCCAAATTTTTAGTAAAATTCTACACTTCTACCAACATAACACACCCATAACATACTTTAGTGGGCATGCCTTTAAAACATACTATAGGCTCCCCCATGATATGGCATATAATCAGGCCCTAGTGAATTCATGGATGTATGTAAATAATGTAGCTAGTAGGTTGTAAGAGTGGGCACATGACCTAATCACCTTCGTAGTCAAATCTCCTATTTATACTATCTCAATTATCATCTTTGAGACCAAAATTAGGATTGACATTGTCTTGATGAACCAAATTTAAGGTTTCCTCAATATCACTTACATCAATGAGGTTTGGATTCCCTTATTAGAAATCATCCTCACTTCTACCAAAATAATTATTATAGGAGAGATTATTAGTGCCAATTTGATCATCCAAGTTATCAGTTTAGAAAAAACATTGAATGCAAACTTCTATATGATATCCTATTTAGTGGATTCCATAACTATGATCATTCACTTAACTTTTGAGGATCCCTAGGGTCCATCACCTGAATATCCTAAAAACTAGATTTGTGATGAGTTCAATGTGATCCATATACACAGGTTCAAGAAGAAGATAACTAGACTAACTAAAACCTTATACCCAATGGTATATCAAACCATTTATGGCAAGGACAAGCCTAGACTATCTGATCAAATTAGAACCATTGAGAAGATTGGAGATTATTAGCTCTACCCTAATCACACTATCATCAAGATAGAGGGTACTAGGGATTTCCCTATGTATCTACCTCAACTAATCTCATATAAGGTTGAAAAATAGAGATTGTGACCCAATTAATAGATTTCATATGTGTTTTATTGATAGATTCCAATCAAGGGATATTCATACACTTAATATTAGCATTGGTAGGATCTAATACACCAGGTGGGAACATTTACAACCTATGTCCAAAATCAGAGTGCACTATGATTTGAAATGGGCACTGTACATGCAGTGAGATCTTAGGAATAGGGCCAAACAACACCTAAATAGAGTTAAGGGAAAAGTGAATATTGACTATGGCCATATATCTTATCCACATGATGAAATATTTATGAATGCTTTGGATGATAAAGATGTCCGTACTAGAATGACTATAGTGAGTATGTCCATGTTAGTATCTAGGCATATATAGGATAATCTAGATACTACCAATGATATGTTAAGGGGATTGAAAAGGAGTGATAGATTTTTAAACCTTCTCAAGATCCATTGCATAGACATAAACATAAGTAAAAGAACATGTTGGTCCATCCAAACAAGCACTTATGGGAGAGGAACATGGAATTGGCCAAGGGTCTCCTTCGAGTCACACTCTAGTGGTCACCATTACAAAAATCACTATTGTAACTGATCTTCCTCAAACTACAACTACTACATAGAGTTCCACAAGTGTAGCTTAGTCAAGTGGATTATTCTTTATGTTTCCATTTCCTCCCCTTATAATTGCACAATAAGTGAGTCTCCCATCTTTCCTTCTCCCTGTTCCTAGTTCCACTCCACCTTCATCCACAATCTGAATAATCATACCACCACCTCCATCAACATCTCCATCTCTTGGATAAGTCTCCAATCCTGCAAATTCACCCCTGATAGTTACAACTAGTCTAACCTCATCTCCACCTATTGCTACATCAGATTCATCTACTTTTACCTCACCTCTTCCAACATAGATTTATACTCTCACCCAGCCCCATTTTGTATATAATAGGAAGCTAAAAACTCCTTCAATCTCACCCTAGGGTGCACCAACAAAGGAGACACCAGAGGATAATTCAAGGGATGAAGTGAATAAAATAAAAATTACTAGAGGGGTAGAGACCTTAGATGTGTTAGATAGTTATGAAGAAGAAGAAATGTGGTTCACAAAATAGGAGTGGTAGGATGAGATAGAAGCATCATTATCTGAATGCATTAGTGAGACCATAAAAAGTGACACACAAGATGAATGGTTTTAATAAGAAGAGGCATAATTAGGTAATAATGAGAATTTGAAGACTAGTTCAGTTTCAACTAAATTACTTTTAGACACAATTAGAGACACTAGAAATGAAGCAGAGTCAAAACCCCTAACTTCATCATAGGGGAAATCATTTAATGTTTTTTCAACCTCTTCATATCTAAGAATAATAATGATATATACATCAAAAATTCCCCTAGTTGTTATTGCATAAGGTGTAATTACACATGTTCCTTATCCCTTACCTAATGTTATAACTACTACTATTTAAGCTAGCACTGTAACACCTATCCCTCATTCTTTGGATTCTTTAGGAAAAATAAATATGTCTCAGATTGTGGCTCCCCCAGTCAACCTTCAAATAGCCCTACTACTACCCTTAGTACTATAGGGGTTATTTATACATCAGTAACTAATTATTTTAAAAAAAATCTCAATACCCCTATCACTTGTTTATTCTTTGCTTCCATAAGCCCTATGGCCTACGAGATCAATAAATAGGTGCATTTTGAAAATTTGGTCTCCATTACTATTTTTGATTCCACAGCTTCCCCTCCTATCCATCCACTTAATTGGATATACCAATTGGTTGTGTCACTAAAACAAAGTCTACTTTAGTTATAATGTAGAAGGGAACTAAAAAGGGGAAGCTTATAGGTGACATAGTGGCACCCAAGAAAGTCACTAGTTAGAGGAGATACATTACCCCATTTCATCAATTGGGGACATCTTCTCCCAATCCTATGCTTCCCCTAGGGTAGTATTAATCCTCCACTCTTTTAGAATAGGTAGATGTTACAAAACAACCAATTGACTTAAACATTCCTGATTGGATTTATAGAATGTAACAAGCATAAGAGGGTAGGAAAGATCTGGTTATTATTGAATATCCAATAGTCATATTTCATTTATATAGATAAACTAAGCCTATGAGGAAAGTGAAATAGAAAAATATAATGGTTGATGGATAGAAGTTAGAATTGGAACAAAGAAAGGGTGTTTTCTCTTTGACCAAGAGTAAAAAAATGTACCTCTCTGATGTAGTCAATTACACAGAGGACCCCTATACTTTAGTGGATTCTATAGTGGGTAATTAATGAAATATTAAAAGGCTATGATCATGCCATTAAGGCACTATAATAAAAGAATACCATACAGCCACCAAGGGACATCATAGATAATGTATAAGGAGTAGATCAAAAGCTATATGATGTCATCTACTAAATAAGAAGTGCAAGAGGGGAATCACAACCCAAATGGGGAGATCTATATCCTCTTATTGATAAGATGAATAAAATCAAAGGATAACTCTATTTATTAAGCTAGGCAACCAGTAATAAGGCCTATGACTACTTAAATTTGATAACTACACCAGATGTTGCATGGACCCAAAATTACATAGTTGCTAGGAGGGATGCTTTAGTTGCATGACACTAGAAGATACAAACTTTAGTGATGTATCTCATCAAAAAGTAAGACATAATAATTTTGGGGGAAATGATAATCAATGGTGTAATTAATCAATATGGAGAATTGGTCCTTAGTGTCATTTTTGAAGATCTTCTTTGGACTACAACAAATAGTTTCAAGATAGAGGTTGAAGGCATGGTGTATAAGACTAATGATGATGCGTTATAATTGATATTTTTTTCCAAAAGTGATGTTATTAACACATAAAATCTTTATATATAACTTGGATTTGTGATATAAATACATAATAAGTTGATGGATAAACTCCCCCATATTTTAAAATGACCTATGTTGGATTTTGAGGCAATTGAAATTGATTTTTAGGCAAGTCATACTCTATACTTTTATATTTGGGCAAACAAGTAGGCATTTTTCTTTACAATGTCTCCACATACCACTTCAATTGTAACAACTTATTCAATTATAGGGCCCACTACAACTACAACTTTAGTTACAACTACAATGAATACAATGATTACCAGCATGCAAGTGTCATCTTCTACAATAACCACCTTATATGCATATTCTCTCAAAGGTTGCACACATTAGTTATAACTGTAATTTTTATATAATGGTTTTGTCATTTATGAGTAGTTAATTATATTGTAAGCATACATGTTACGCATGGTTTTTAACATATGATCCATTATAAGGTGGTTTAGCATTAGACATTTCTTGAGAGATGGGGCATCTCCATCCCAAACCTATATATACATATACCCTCCTCATTTCAAAGGGAAGATAATAATTGATACTCAATATAGATAATAAATCCTTTGAGTTGTTCTAAAATTGTGTGTTGTATGACAATCTCTTCCATTTCTATATTTCATTAATCATTTCATTCAATATAGCTAGTAGTTTAGTTATTTGATATGTGTTATTATAATTTTAGATAACTTATGGTTAATTAGTAAAAAAATTTTGATCAAGAATATGTAATAAAATTTTTAGGTTGATGAATCTTGGTAATCATTAATTCAATAGGATTACTAAGATAATCTTTGATTTTTTGTATAAGTACCATTTTGATGCAACTTCTTAGACTATACAATAGCAAGTTGAAGGTGTTTTCTGTTTATTAGACATAACCTCTTATTAGGAGCTGCAATAGTAACCTTAATATCAACAACATTTATCTAATTAATTTGAGTTAATTATGTTATATCCCTCACATTATTTCACTATGTTTATAATTTTTGTATGCAAATGTAGTAGGCTACAAACATTGGTTCTTAGTACTTGTCCTTGTTTTGGAACTAGTTTGAAAGAACCCATCCTCTTTGTTTATAGATCCTCTTTATCACTTCCTTTTCTATCTTGTTTTGAATTTTTTTAAGTCATGCCCACCTTAGGTTACGTCCATAATCAATCCACACACCTCAAATAAATCTAGGATTACCATCCGTATTCAAACCATCCTAGGTTAACAACTACTTTTTTCATCGTCATCCAACCAAAAGGTTACTATAAAACCCAACACCCAACAACTTGTTCCTTGGAATGAATCTTGATTCACTAATCAAAAAAAGTTATATGTTACCTCATAAGGTTCATTGGTGTGTATAAAACCCACATCAATAGAACTCTTTTTGGTAATAGAAGGAGGGCCTCTTTCATTTCTTAAACTTAAAGATCACTTGAGTTGTACTAGATATATCCAAAATATTGACAAGGTCTACCTCTGGTAATAACCTTATACATCAGCCCTTGTAAACCCATAGAAAGGTTAGGTTAAACAAGTGTCTCAAAAAGATCCCAAGCTAAATCATATTATCTAAACATGCCTCCCCTTTTATGTCCAATTGCCCAAACCTGGTTAACTAGTCTACCTTCAACATTGTAGGAGATGTTCATGACCTACCCATAAATTTTGAGAAGTATCACCCTACCTTTTATCCCTCATATGAAAGACTACTAAATATCTTGTAAAGGTCTTCAAGACCGATTTAAGAAAATTAAATGTAATTCATGAGGATTTATCTTGTAGGATATTCCATTTTATGTTGTAGATACCACTTATGATTAGTTTTTTATTGTTATCAAAGGCTCAATTAGATCTTCAGATCAGTGCCAAACTAACTTTCTAAGGTAGTTTGGCCAAGTTACCATCACCAACATTGTATACCAACACTTTACTAGAATAAAAAGAGAGCTTAATGAACTTATTAAGCTATTTAATGTA
This sequence comes from Torreya grandis, assembly GCA_037957365.1. Taxonomy (NCBI): domain Eukaryota; kingdom Viridiplantae; phylum Streptophyta; class Pinopsida; order Cupressales; family Taxaceae; genus Torreya; species Torreya grandis. Next base: position 1,717,408 of record JARHVA010000261.1, on the reverse strand, counting down.
AACTTTCAAAAAATGTAGAGTCAAGTAGACACTTCATATAAACCAAATGTTGTATTTGTTGTCCCCTAAAAATATCACTCATTTTTGGGACAGCATTTGAACTATTTTGGTCCTATAGACCAAAATTGTCTCTTCCCTTTTCAAAATTTGTTCTGAGCATTCAAATTCCTCATTTTTCAAGCTTCTCAAGAATCTACAAACTCAGCAGGCTTGAATCTACAGACTTTGTAGGAAGAAAATCTCTAGACTTTGTAGGATTGAATCTACAAACTCTGTAGGCTTGAATCTATGGACTCAACATGCTTGAATCTATGGACTTAGCAGGTTTGAATCTACAGACTCTACAGGAAGAAAATCTACGGACTCTGGAGGCTAAGTTCTATGGGCTTCACAGGTTGATTTCTATAGACTCTGCAGGAAAGAAGCAAGCTCTCAATACTTAGGTGATTTAAAAGTTGGTTCAATGACAAGGTTCAACCAAAAGAGTTCATCAGCAAGCTTTTAAGCAAGGATTGAACCATTGAATCGTTGAACCTTGAACCATTTTGGTTTAATGGGTTCAATGGGTTCAAAGGTTCAACATCAGCAACAAGAGTTAAGTGCATTTGTCAAGGTTCAATAGGTTCAAAGTTCAGCTGCTTCAAGGTTCAATGGCTTCAAAACACTTATCAAAGAGAAGAAGGCTTGAACTGTTGAACCATTGAACCACTTTGGTTCACAAGTTCAATGACTAAATGGTTCAACGCATTTGGTTCAAAAAGATCAAAAGGACTTAGCCAAATAAAAAAAATGAACTGATTGAACCATTGAACCTTGAACCAAAGGGTTCAAAGTTCAACCGCTTCAAGGTTTAATGGCTTTAAAACAATTATCAAAGAGAAGAAGGCTTGAACCATTAAACCGTTGAACCATTAAACCACTTTGGTTCATAGGTTCAATGACCAAATGGTTCAACGCATTTGGTTCAAAAAGATCAAAAGAACTTAGCCAAAAAAAAAGAATGAACCATTGAACCTTGAACCAAAGGGTTCAACGAGTTCATAGGTTCAAAGGTTCAACTAGTACAATGAAGATCAAAGAGCTTAGAAAGAACAAGGAAGTGACAGACTAATGGCTCAATAGGTTCAAAGGCTTCCATAGGCAGGTTCAATCAAAAGAACAAGTTTTTAAGGTTTGAACCATTGAACCACTTTAGTTAAAAAGGTTCAACAGGTTCAAGGTTTAATGGGTTTAATGAGGCTTGTTTCAAAGAATCTTGGTTCAAGCGGTCAATAGAAACAAGGGAATGAACCATTGAACCGTTGAACCAAAATAGGTTCAATCGGTTGGTTCAAGCGACAAGTTCAATGGAGTGCCCCAAACTTCAAAGACATAAGTTCCCTTGTAGAGGGAATTTCCATGGCAAAAGTGACCAAGGAAACAAAAACTCGATAGACCTCAATAGATGCTGCCACATGTCACAATTTGAGATTAACATAAAATTGACTAAGGAAAATTTCTAAGGGACAAATAGCCCTTGTAGAGGACACTCAGAAGCCGAAGTGAACCATTGCAAAAACTTGAAAGGCTAATTTGGAGCTCAAACGACCCTTGAAGAGGGGAAAAAGGGGGAAAATGGACTAATTCAAAGGCCAAAAAAGCAAAGGAATTTCCTTTGGAAAAGTTTCCCCAGCAAAACAGACAAAGTGAATTCCTTCGAGAAAATGAATAAGGCAAAGGACAAAGCGAAATCCTCTAGACAATTTGTCTAAAGGAGTTCACTCAAAAAACGAAGCAAAGCCTGATAGAAAGACAACACAAGGAAGATTTCCTTTAGACAAATTGCCCAAAGGAATTCCTTCAGACATTTTGTCTGAAGGAAATAAAGGATAAAGCCTGTCGAAAGAAAGAAGTCTGAAGGCCATCTAAAGACTACACGAAGGGTAGATACCCTTGTAGGGGGCTCTTCCTGACCCAAATTAGACTGTTTCTCAAGGCCCAAAAGGGTAGGTCCCCTCCAAGAAAGATCAAATGACAAAGCTGAAGGAATTTCCAAGGAAAGTGACATGCCCATAAACGTCAAAGTTGCAACAATGAAATAGCCATTGATCCTTGCAGGTTTAAGCACGGACCTGAATGCATTCAAAGGCTTTAAGGCCAAATCCAAAAGGAAGAACCACTTAGAGGAATGTAAAGAGTAAGAACGACTAAAAACATTTGCGCATCAGATATGTTTCTAGAAGTAGATCGCTAGGTGGATATTGAAAGGTGCAAACTTTCAATAGCATGACCTTTTTTTCTGCATTGAGAAAAGCAAATGGGTAAATGCCCCTAAATTCCAACATGTCTTCTTAACAAAATTTAATGCAACATGATGTGTTACTATTCCCAAGTCCTTCTTGAAGAGGCTATATAAGGGACTCTCTTGTTATTGTGGATCTGGCTCTCTCTCTAATTATCAAAAACAAAACTCTGCCAAAATTGAAAGGCATTACTGAGACTTTGAGCTCAGTTTGTTGATCATATTTTGTTATTGGATTAAGAAAACAAGTGACTTTTTAGACTTTGTGCTATGGTATCTTTGTTTTTGGGGAAATTATTCTTATGTCTGTTTCCTTAATATATTTAATGTTCCTTTAATTTAATAAGCAAAATTAGTGAAAGTATTCAGGAACGCATCCTGAAGCCAACTGTGGAGAGACTTTGTGCCCCCACAATTACTTTTAGTGTGTTTTCTTTTTATTTCTTTGTAAAGGACCTTGGGATGACTTTGTGCCCTCATTGTCCTTCGTATCTCACTCTTGGGCAATTCAGGTGGAGACTTTGTGCTACATCTCAATTTGCTAGTTACTATGACCTTGGTTACATTTTGTAATTACTACCTGGAGTATTCTTGTGGTTTGCTGAATAGTAACTTTGAAAGAAGAGGAGTGATTTTTGACATTTCCCTTGAGATTTTTCTTTTGATTTGCATTCATCATCTCTAAAAAAAGAGAGATGGATGGTTTATCCTACCCTTGAGTATTATTTTATGTTTATATATATAACATATCTAAAGGGAACATCCCCTTGATGAGAGGAGAGATTAGTCCCCTTTTGATGTGGTAAGCCTACACATTTAGATGACCAATCTTTCTACTTTGGATGATCAGACCTATTTTGTTTATCGGTATGTTGATCGATGAAATATTCAACCAACAGTTTTTGGTGACTCCACTGGGGATATAGTTATGTGCATTCTAAAACCTCAAATTTCAGATGGAATCAGTCTCTACCATTATCTATTATAGACTCCATTCCATTTCTATGTTTTACCCATTATTATTATAACCTTACCATTCACCTCCACACTAACTAGGAAAGAATGCACAGTTTAAAGCCTCAAGCTTCAAACTAAAGCAAGGTCAACTCTTTTCCATTTTTGTTTCACAATCTAGCAGATTCAAGGTATACACGAAGCCAAAGAGATAAAGGTATTGTTGACCCCGTATTTGAGTTGATGCATTAAAGTAATTTTGATCTATTTCCTTCACCATCTTGCCTCTAACAAACCAAGAGCTTTCCTCCTACTAAAGTCAGATCTCCATTGCCAAATGAAGTATCCACTTCTACTATTGATAAAGCTTTGCCAATAATTACCTCTTTGAGATTTGTTATTCCTCCTTTTCATAGTCATATAATATTAGTTCAAGGCCCTTGGGGTAATTATTTTGGTCCTCTCAATCTTACTCCACCTCTACATGAGCTTCCATGCAGTTCAAAGAAGAAATTCTCCAAATTCTATGGTGATGGAAAAGTTCATTCTAATGAACACATTGCAGCCTTTAGCATAGCCTGTGGCGTAATTGGAGTCAAATTTGAAGATGTAGCAGTCAGGCTATTTGTAGAAACATTACAAGGTGCTACTATAGATTGGTTTTATCATCTATAGGCTTGGTCAGTGACTGATTGGAATACCCTCAAAGATAAGTTTGAAGCTAGATTCAAACCTGTATAAGATGCACATGCACTTCTGGCTCAACTTACATAGATGAATAAATAACCTCATGAATCAATGTGGGACTTCATATCCAAGTTTGAAAAACTAAGGAATAGAATTCCTGTAATTGCTCAACCTACAGCTGAGAATCTCAAATGCTTCTTCATTAATTCTTAGTTACTTGAAGTAAGTTTTCTTTTGAGATGTGCTAGTCAAATAGATCTTGATGTAGCTCAACATTTAGCCACTAAGGTAGAAGATGATCTCATCTTAGCAGTGAAGATAAGAAGAGATCCAAATAGAAATAGACCTTCATCATCTTTTGAATATTCATCTACAGGCACCACATATCCAATGGTGCAAAAGTTGGCAAATGAGTTACTTGCTCTCAAAAAGCAAATGGCACAAGGAATGTCTTCTACTCCTTCATACAGAGACATGTCAAGGACATTTTCAAATCAGTCATATCAGGGTAATGCCACCAGGAATCAAGGACAACAAAATCATCTTCCTCCCCCATAAGGGAAACTTGCCCTAGAAGCTCCTCCAACCAATTCAGCAATGGGATATCTTGAAGTAGAATCAGATTTCTCTTTCCAGTCTGAATTGAATCAAGAAAATGATGTTGATCTCCTTGTAGAAAATCAAAAAGAATCAGCTGGCAACTCCCACATTGGTTTCCTAAACTACCAGATGAACCCAGAAGCAAAGGAGAAGCTTTTGATGGATCATATGCAGTGTTTACTAGGTCCAAGAACCAATCAATCTAGCATGATGATAAAGAGAAGATAGAGGAGCAACCTCAACTAGAAATTACAACTGCTAAGTGTGGAACCACTCTGCCTTTCCAATCAAAAGATTTGGTGATCACCCAAAAGGTAAGTACATCAATTTTACCTTCACCTTCTACTTAAATTTTGCAAACCAGCCCCCCTCCCATCTCTCCTAAAACTTAGAGGGTTGAAATACCTTCCTCTATACCTAGCTCAATTCAGCCATTTGACATAATTGATCATGCCAAAAAGACCAAAATACAAATGTCTAAATTTGAATATTTGCAGTCCAATCTTAATCAATTGGATAAGTTAGTCCAATGTGTCAAGAACCAAACCATCTTTACAAGACAAGAAGCTAAAAAAGTAACTCTTGATTCCCCAAAGAACATGCCCATTCTGAATAATCTTGTCATTACTCCTCCAGCGGCCCCTAGGAAAATAGAACCTTTCTATGTTTCCCTGTTAATAAATGCTCACAAGAAAAATAATTGTATTATAGACTTAGGCACATCTGAAAATGTCATGCCTATTAAAGTATCTGAATCTCTTGGCCTCAGACTGACCAAGACATTTGGGAGATGTTTCTCCATGGAAAACAAGCAAGTACCATTACTAGGGCAAATCAAAGATGCCCAATTTGCATTTGCAGCCTTTCCAGACAAGAGAATCAAGATGACTGTCTTGGTAGCAGATGTCCCAGCATCTTATGGCATTTTGCTTGGATGAAATTTTTGCAAGGACGTGGGAGGAGAACTAAGCATGGACCTATCTGAGGCAAAATCTCTGTCAAAGGCGTAATGAAGAGGTTGATCCCTAAAAAGAAGGCAAAATATGTGGTCACCCAAACATCAGCTCCTAAAGCTCAAATTCTTTTTGAATCCTCAGGTATGGGTAACTACTTTCTATCTACAAACAAAGTGTATGAAACATCTGATAAAATTCTTGAAAGTGTCAACCCAAAAATCAGTTCAACTAGAATAGCAAAAAAACTAGTAGGTTGCAATACAAACGAAGGACTCCCTCTCTAATGAAGGAAAGTCTAAAGAAAAATTAGTATCTGATAAGGTAAGGACTCTGGAATTTGATAGTAGCTGCTCCTCTACCGGTTTGGGAGCCATGATTGTGTTGATATCTCCTCAATGAGATATTTTTCCTTCATCTTACAAATTACAATTTAGCAACACTAACAATACAACTGAATATGAATCTCTGTTGCTTGATTTGAAGGTTGCTCAAGACAAAATCAAGTTTTTTCATGCCAAAGGGGATACTGAATTAGTGGTTTGTCAAGTGAGAAACTTATACCAAACCAAGAATGAAAGATTACACCACTATCACAACCTGGTTTGGGACCAAATTGAAAGCTTTGAAGCTTTCAACATTTTTGCCATACTCAGGGAATCTAATGACAAAGCTGATGCACTTGCTATTTCAAGAACTCTTTTAGTTCCTCACTCAAATTTCAAAGAAGACAGGTATACTATTGAGATAGTCTATAGACCAAGTGTTTCTAACAATGCTGATCATTGGCAAGTATTCAATGATGATCACTAAATCATTGCCCTCCTAGAATGAAAAGACAATTTTGAACAACTACATTTTAAAGGCAGTGAATCTCAGAAGTATGAATCAGCCTCTAAATCTAGTGTAGATATAAATGAAGAATTCTTACAGCTGAAAGGAAATAAAATTCTCAAAGGCTTGGTTTCTCTTGAGAAAATATTTGACAAGCATGATAGATTCATCAAATAATAGCAAACAGATTCAAGTTTCTCTTAGGGATTCAATCAAGTAAATCTGAATACTAAAGAAAATTCCAACATGGTTAACATTGGTAAGTGCTACATCCTTGAAGAAAGATTCAAGTTCACCACCTTACTCCATCAATACATGGATGTCTTAGCATATTCTTATGATGACCTGAAGTCTCTCAGACCTAATGAAATCTGCCATGGCATTCTTCTCAAGGTTGACTCAATGCCCTTTAAGCAAAAATCTAGATAGTATAATCCAAAAATATCAGGTATTATTCTGTCTAAGATACAAAAAATGTTAAATTCTAGAATCATCTTCCCAATCCATTATTCCACATGGATTGAAAACATAGTGCATGTAAGGAAGAAGAGTGGCAAAATTTGCATTTGTGTAGATTTTAGGATTATGAATCAGTCATCTTTGAAAGATAATTACCCTTTGCCAATTATGGATCAAGTGCTTTAAATAGTGATAGGTTCAGAGATGTTATCAATGCTAGATGACTTCTCAGGATATAATCAAGTTGAAATTGGTGAAGCAGACCAACACAAGATTGCATTCACCACACCTTGGGGTACATTTGCATATAGAAGAATGCCTTTTGGCTTGATAAATGCCAGTGCCACCTTTTAAAGAGAAATGGACTTGGATTTCAAAGATGAGATGGGTAAATTCATAGTGGTATACCTTGATGACTTAACCATCTTTTTGAAACACCGTTCTGATCATATACGCCATTTACAACAAGTGTTGGAGCACTGCCGCCAGAATGGTATTTCCTTGAACCCTAAGAAGTCTATTTTTAGAGTAGTAGAGGGGAAACTCCTTAGACACATTATGTCTAAAGAAGGCATAAATATTGACTCAGATATAGTCAAGTCTATTCAAGAGCATAATTTGCCTACAAGTAAAAATGTTGTTCACTATTTCTTCAGAAAGGTGAATTTCTTATGGAGGTTCATCCCCAAATTTGTTGAGAAGACTAGACACATTGTGAACATGATGAAAGGGAAGACTACCTTTAACTAGACTAAAGAAGTCAAGTCAACATTTCAAGATATCAAGACTGCCATTGCCCATGCCCCTACCTTGGTTTGTCTAGATTACAATAAAGATTTCATCATATACAACTATGCTTTTGAACACATGCTTTCAGCAATTCTTATTCAAAAAGACAAGAAAGGTATGGAATCTCCTATTTCTTTCATAATTTGTCCTCTCAAAACCTATGAGATGAAGTATTCAAATGTAGAGAAGCACCCTTATGTGGTGGTGAAAGCAGTCAAACATTTTCGCTTCTATATCCTGAATTCACACACTACTGCCTTAGTTCCTAACACTACAGTGAAGTCCATATTAACTTAGTAGGAGTTTGACACAAAAAGAGGCAATTGGATTGCAAAGATCCAAGATTTTGATTTAGACATGAATCCAACAAAGCTAGTCAGGGGAAAAGGCCTATGCCAATTAATTACTGACAACAAGCCAAAAGATACACAACATGAAGAAGCTAAAGTGGAAGATACACCAACAGTCCTTTTTGTCTCCACTACCAATGAGTGGTATTTAGGTATTGCTCATTTCATTACTTATGGTGAATGTCCTACTCATTTGTCTTATAAAGAAAGGAGGACTATCAATTTGAAAGCTGCCAATTTTGTCCTTTGGGACAATGGATTGTACAAGAGAAGCATAGATGGAGTATTCCTTTGCTGTGTAGACAAAGAGAAACAAAGCCAACTTTTGAAATCTTTTCACAATCTAGCCTATGGTGGACATTTTTCTACTCTTGTAACTTCTCATAAGATTTTTCAAGCCAAGTATTATTGGCCAACTCTTTTCCAAGATGCATATAAGTGGGTGAGAAAATGTGAACTTTGCCAGCAATTTATTGGAAGACCCAAGTTAGCTGCCCTGCCTCTCAAGCCAGTGATCATAGAAGAACCTTTCTAGAAATGGGGGATTGATTTTATTAGGAATATAAACCCATCTTCAAGCTCTAGACATGATTATGTCATTATAGCAACTATTTCATAAAGTGGGTAGAAGCAATCCCAACTAAGCATGCTACTTCAAAATTTGTATGCAATTTCTTCAAGGAGAATATCATTTCTAGGTTTGGAGTTTGAACCAAAATTATTACTGACAATGTAACTTGTTTCACCTCCCAAGAGATTACACAATTCTATTTCCATTATGGAATTACACTCTCCCATTCTTCTGATTATTTTCTACAAGGGAATGGACAAGCTGAATCAAGCAATAAGAACCTGGTAACTATCATCAAGAAGCTAGTAGATGACAATCAAAGGACATGGCATAAAGCATTGATTGATGCTCTATGGGTAGACAGAATTACACCAAAGAGGGCAATTGGTATGTCTCCTTTTCAACTTCTTTATGGTATCAATGCTGAGATACCAATCACCTTAGAATTTCCAACCTTGAAATTGGCAAAGGCAATTGAAGATCAGACATATGAAAGCTCTCTTGATAAGAGAATCATGTGCCTAACTAAGTTGGATGAACAAAGAACCATGGTGGTGGATTGAATTGCTGCTCATCAAAGTCTGGTAAAGAAACTCTTTGACTAGAAGGCCAAAAATTATGATTTCTAGATTGGGGATCAAGTCCTGCTGTGGGACAAAAGGAGAGAACCAAAAGGGATGCATGGAATGTTTGACTCCCTTTGGAGAGGCCCATTTATAATTTATCAACACAATGATGAAAATAAATTTTTGCTGAAATATTAAGATGGCACACTCTTTTCTCTGCCTCACAATAGGCAGCATCTGAAACATTTCAACTCTTGAAGTATCAGATCATTACATCTATACATATGTATATTTGTATAGTTTTTAATTATGTTTTGTTTTGTTTGTTTCCATTTTTGATGCCTTCCATTTCTGAGTAACATGACTCCATATCCCAATGGTACACATGAAGACACTGGAGATTCTGGATTCTACTCCCTTCAATTCTTTTTTACAATTGATAGAAATTCCCCAACTGGAGCCAGCTATTGTCCCCTAAAAATATCACTCATTTTTGGGGCAACATTTGAACTATTTTGGTCCTACAGACCAAAATTGTCTCTTCCCTTTTCAAAATTTGTTCTAAGCATTCAAATTCCTCATTTTTAAGCTTCTTAGGAATCTACAAACTCAACAAGCTTGAATCTACCGTCTCTGTAGGAAGAAAATCTACATACACTGCAGGCTTGAATCTACGAATGCAGTAGGATTGAATCTACAGACTCAGCAAGCTTGAATCTATAGACTCTATAGGAAGAAAATATATGGACTCTATAGGCCAAGTTCTATGGGCTTTATAGGTTGATTTCTATGGACTCTACAGGAAAGAAACAAGCTCTCAACACTTAAGCAATTTCAAAGTTGGTTCAATGAAAAGGTTCAACCAAAAGAGTTCATCAGCAAGCTTCTAAGCAAGGATTGAACCATTGAATAGTTGAACCTTGAACCATTTTGGTTTAATGGCTTTAATGGGTTCAAAGGTTCAACATTAGTAGCAAGAGTTAAGTACATTTGTCAAGGTTTAATAGGTTCAAATTTCAACTGCTTCAAGGTTCAACAGCTTCAAAACACTTATCAAAGAGAAGAAGGCTTGAACCATTGAACCATTGAACCTCTTTGATTCACAAGTTCATCGACCAAATGGTTCAAAGTGTTTGGTTCAAAAAGATCAAAAGGAATTAGCCAAATAAAAAGAATGAACTGATTGAACCATTGAACCTTGAACCAAAAGGTTCAAAGTTCAACCGCTTCAAGGTTCAATGGCTTCAAAACAATTATCAAAGAGAAGAAGGCTTGAACCATTAAACCGTTAAACCATTGAACCACTTTAGTTCATAGGTTCAATGACCAAATGGTTCAACGCGTTTGGTTCAAAAAGATCAAAAGGACTTAGCCAAATAAAAAGAATGAACCAATTGAACCATTGAACCTTGAACCAAAGGGTTCAATGAGTTCACAAGTTCAAAGGTTCAACCAGTACAATGAAGATCAAAGAGCTTAGAAAGAACAAGGAAGTGACGGACTAATGGTTCAACAAGTTCAAAGGCTTCTATAGGCAAGTTCAATCAAAAGAACAAGTTTTCAAGGTTTGAACCATTGAACCGTTGAACCACTAAACCACTTTGGTTCAAAAGGTTCAATGGATTCAAGGTTCAATGGGTTCAACGAGGCTTGTTTCAAAGAATCTTGGTTCAAGCAGTCAATAGAAACAAGGGAATGAACCATTGAACCATTGAACCAAAACAAGTTCAATCGGTCAGTTCAAGCGACAAGTTCAAAGGAGTGCCCCAAATGTCAAAGACACAAGTGCCCTTGTAGAGGAAATTTCCATGGCAAAAGTGACTAAGGAAGGAAACAAAAACTTGACAAACCTCATGGATGCTGCCATGTGTCACAATTTGAGATTCACATAAAATCGACTAAGGCAAATTTCTAAGGGATAAACAGCCCTTGCAGAGGACACTCAAAAGCTGAAGTGAATCATTGCAAAAACATGAAAGGCTAATTTGGAGCTCAAAAAACCCTTGCAGAGGGCAAAAAGGGGGGAAATGGACCAATTCAAAGGCCAAAAAATCAAATGGATTTTCTTTGGAAAAGTTCCCCTAGCAAAATAGACAAAATGAATTCCTTCGAGAAAATGAACAAGTCAAAGGTCAAATCAAAATCCTCCAGATAATTTGTTCAAAGGAATTCACCTGAAAAACAAAGCAAAGCCTGGTGAAAAGACAATGCAAGGAAGATTTCCTTTGGACAAATTTCCCAAAGGAATTCCTTCGGACATTTTGTCTGAAGGAAATAAAGGATAAAGCCTATTGGAAAAAAGAAGCCCGAAGGCCATCCGAAGATCACTCGAAGGGCAGATACCCTTGCAGGGGGCTCTTCTCGACCCAAAGTGGACTGTTTCTCAAGACCCCGAAGGGTAGGTCCCCTCCGAGAAAGATCAAATGACAAAGCTGAAGGAATTGCCAAGGAAAGTGACATGCCCACAGACGTCAAAGTCGTAACAATAAAATAGTTGTTGATCCTTGCAATTTTAAGCACGGACCTGAATGCATTTAAAGGATTTAAGGCTAAGGCCAAAAGGAAGCACTATTGAGAGGAATGTAAAGAGCAGGAATGACTAGAAACATTTGTGCATCAGATATGTTTCTAGAAGTAGACCACTAGGTGGATATTGAAAGATGCAAACTTTCAATAGCATGACCCATTTCTCTGCATTGAGAAAAGCAAATGGGTAAATGCCCCTAAATTATAGCATGTCTTCTTAACAAAGTTCAATGCAACATGACGTGTTACTATTCCCAAGTCCTTCTTGAAGAGGCTATATAAGGGACTCTCTTGTTATTGTGGATCTAGGTCTCTCTCTAATTATCAAAAACAAAACTCTGCCAAAATTGAAAGGCATTACTGAGACTTTGAGCTTAGATTGTTGATCATATTTTATTATTGGAATAAGAAAGCAAGTGACTTTTTATATTTTGTGCTATGGTATCTTTGTTGTTGGGGAAACTATTCTTATGTCTTTTTCCTTAATATATTTTTTGTTCCTTTAATTCAATAAGCAAAATTAGTGAAAGTAGTCAGGAAGGCATCCTGAAGCCAACTGTGGAGAGACTTTATGCCCCCACAATTGCCTTTAGTGTGTTTTCTTTTTATTTTTATGTAAAGGACCTTGGGACAACTTTGTGCCCTCAGCGTCCTTCGTATCTCACTCTTGGGCAATTTAGGTGGAGACTTTATGCTACATCTCAATTTGTTGGTTACTACGACCTTGGTTACATTTTGCAATTACTACCAGGAGTATTCTTGTGGTTTGTTGAATAGTACTTCTAAAAGAAGAGTGTTTTATGACATTTCCCTTGAGATTTTTCCTTTGATTTACACGCATCATCTCTGAAAAAAGAGAGATGGATGGTTTATCCTACCCTTGAGTATTATATATATATATATATATATATATATAGGGAACCTCCCCTTGATGTGAGGAGAGATTAGTCCCCTTTTGATGTGGTAATCCTACACATTTGGACAACCAATCTTCCTACTTTGGATGATCAGACCTATTTTGTTTATTAGTTTGCTGATCGACAAAATATTCAACCAATAGTATTAGCTATTGAAATATACAAAAAAATCTTTATATCCTACAACTATAGTGTTTTTGTGTAGACAAGTCAGCATTGTTGATTTAACAGAGGGTTATGCCAAGTCTATAGATGTTGATAAATAAATTAACCCTCGGTATAATGTGAATACAACACCCTCACATCTCTACTTCAATCTAAGTGTAAATACGACACTTTAATGTGAATTTGGGTAAATTAAAATAATATAAATTTATCATCCTTTCTTCATCCTTTCGTCTTAGGCATATGGTGTTACTCTCTTAGCCTATAATGTGTTTAGGGATATGTGTGGTTGACTTGTGGCTTACATACATTTCCTATTATCTTATTGCATTTTTCTATGTTCTTAGTATGGTAGGTCTATGGAATAACCATGAATAAGTAGAGTATATATAGGAGGTAGTGGTTAATATTCTAGAACCAGGTTGTAAATTCTTCTCTTATTATATCATTGTGGGGGTTTCCCACTCAAATTATCTTAGTCATTATTATCAAGTATTCAGTTCTTTTATGAATTATTGTTGTGGATCTAATTATTTTGATCTTAATCTTTAGACATATTATTACATTATTATAAAAAATCTAAGTAATTTTATTACAAGTGGTATCATAACATCAATTTGGGCTAGTTTATATGGTGTTATTTTTCATATTTAGTGTTGTGGAAATATAAAGAGCTTAAGGATTGAAAAAGCATAACTTGTGATCCAAGAATAATTTAACCACTATAGTAATGTTTGAAGTCTTTATTTACTTTTAAGCCTGGAAAAAAAATTGTATCCTTATGCAAATTAGTAGTCATTATATTTTATAGATGATATTTTGTGATTATGTAGCACCTCAATCGTGTACACTTGGAAAACTTAGACCTTAGCTATTCCTCTTAATTCTACACATGGCTTATTTTTGTAAACCTTACATCTGCTCTATCATGTGCCCCTTGGCCTATCTATTAGCTTGACTAGTTTTATATTGATGATAAAAACATCCTATCTTGTCCAAAATGCTTAAAATGTACTTATCTTCCACCTTTACAAGTTCTAAGATTTTACCTACTCTCATGCTCCTTAGACATTATCATTTAGGATAAACAATAATGCCAACATTATTGTCTTACCCTGATGCATGTGTCTAGTGCCCTAAAGTCATCTAATTTTCAAATGAAACATATTCCAATGGTTGACCTAAGTGCTTTAATATGAGTTATTACTCCAAAGGTATTGATATAAATATAAGACCAACCCTCATTCATTCCTCACCTATCAATTAGATGAAAGAGACCAAGGCACTTATCAAAAGCACTCTACCAAGCATTTAATTGATCAAAAGCTTCTCCATTTCCATACCAATCATAGGTACAACACATCTACAAGTCTAAAGTACTAAAGGAGAAGTAATAAGGTCTTATTCGCCAAGTTACGAGCTAGGTCACTATTGTACTTTATTTACACACATTATATGATTCACACACCATCCAACACATAAGAGATAACTATATGGGTCTGAGGCCCTCTTCTATAGTATTGGCTATATAGGTAGTGCTATTTGATAGTGGGGTCATTGAGGGGCAGCTTGCCACCATGTGCCCACTAACCTATTTTTCCTTGAGGTCACATTGAAGATGTAAATCTAGGTTTTTTCCATTTCACAAGGAGTGATAGTCCATGACCTATATCTAAATGCACAAGAGTGAAGGTGAATCCAAAATTTGAAGTATCTAGGTGTTTGCATCTTATTTGAGCATATATTCCATATAAGACACTATAATTGGAATCAGATAGTAGTGTTGACAAAATCATTTAGGGCTAACATAATTTTCCAAATCTAGAGGCACCAAATCTAGAATCTGATAACTATTCTAGAAATTTCTTTCCACGTAATTTCATCCTATTTCAAATCTAGATCTACATTAGCATTAGCATTAAAATTAGCTATGTATACGTTATTTTATGTCATTTTATATATCTATCATGGTTTTACTTTTTATTAATAGCTTATCTCGGTTTAATAAATTTAATACATAGTACATCTAAATTTAATATTTAATTGGCATGTTGTATATCTAATATTAACACTTGTGCCCTATCATTTCTATAATCTTAATCATATTTACCTAAGAGGATCCATATCTAAATTAGGGTTAAATAGATTCCTCTCAATGAGATAATCATATTGGTATAATTTGTTGGTATGATTTTTTTAATCCTAAAACCCTCAATCCTTAGATTTTTGCATGGTTGGTTCTAACACTTGTGGATGAATGAAAGGTTAAGACACTCCAAAAACTCCTCACAAGGATTACATGGAGTTCAAAACTTTAGATACATCAAATTCTAAGGTGGTTCAACAAATTGAAATAGATATCCAAAGCATGTTAAGGAAGGATGATGTTGATGTAATAAAAGATAAAATAGGTTCTCTCAAGGATTATTTGTCAATGATGAGTGCTCATTTTACCTTTATTGTGGCTCACCTTTCATAAAATAATCCTTCACTACTCTAATTGAGTTCTCCCACTCATAATAATCATAACTCTAATACTAGTCCAAAGCATATGCTACCAAAAGTGGAAGTACACAAATTTGATAGTAAGGATCCACTCACTTGGGTAAATCAATAGAAATTTTATTTTATTTAAATTAGACCCCATATGCACAAAATATTATCAAAACATATTTCTATCTAAAAATTGAGAAGTTAATTTAGTATATGTGTTTGTGTGCTCAAAATAAAAATAAGGAATCTCCTGTTACCTGGTCAGTGTTTACTAAAGAGCTATAGATACACTATCACAATAATGTATTAGAAAACTAATTTAGTCAATTAGTAAAGTTACGACATACATGTATTATTAATTATTATATTCAGTAAATTTCAAAAAACTATTTTTATGTGTGGATGACATCACTAAAAATAGTTTAAGTGACCTATTATTTATTGGATCAAGGATAGCATCCAACTTGATGTTCATATGTTTAATCCATCATCTATTTATGAGGCCATACCATTCATTTGCTACATAGTGGAAAAATATTTGGTCAAAATAAGGGTTTTCACTCATGATCATGAACATAATTTCATAACACTATCATTTACATAACCTATAAGATTAATCCCTCAACAAATTGAATATAATCAATCCAAATGGTTATGTTTTGGGTGTGATAACAAGTGGAACAAAGGACATAAATTTTTTGAAAACAAGTTATTCTACATTTAAGGTTCCAATGAAGATGAAGATGATGATGAGGCCTCGGGTGAGGGCATGGAAGAACAAGAGGAGGAATCCAAAGAATCTCACCTTATTATCTCATGTCATGCCATTTTAGGTATAAGTACTTTTCAAATTCATGGGCTTATCAAGAAACAAAAGGTGACAATGTTGATTGACTCAATAAGCACACATAATTTCATCAATGGTAAGTTGGCTACTCATTTGAACTATTTTATTTATACAGATTCAAAATTTCAAGTCATGATTGTAGATGGTGGCACAATCAACTATTTTGGAAAATGACATAGTATTAATATTGCCATGGGGATCTACCTACTTAATTATCCTATGTTTGTTATTCACATGGGTGGGGCTAACATTGTTTTGGGAGTGTAATGGCTCAAGACTTTGGGCACAATAGAGATGAATTTATAGGACATTTGAACTATAGGGATTATGGGAAAAATCTCCCCAGTTGGTTAGTTCACATTATATGACAAAGATTATTAAAAAGGGGGACAAGGGATTTATTTCATGATTGTTTTACTTAGAAGTTTAGTTAACATGTATCTATACATATTGACTTACAAATGATTATTGATGACCATCTAATTTTTTTTGGCACAATGCCAAAAGGCCTACCACTTGATAGATAACATGATCATGCCATAAGACTAATTCTAGGTATCATACCACCGAACATCAAACCATACAAGTATCCATATTTTCAAAAAAGTGAAATTGAAAAAATGGTACATGAGACATTGGTGGTAGGTATTATTCAACATAGCCAAAGTAAATATTCTTCCCTAATGGTCATGGTGTCAAAAAAGGATGACACTTGTAGGACATGTCCCGAATACAAAGAACTCAATAAGTACACCATAAAATATAAGTTCCCTATTTCAGTCATTAATGATTTTTTAGATGAATTACATGGTGTTGTTTATTTTACCATTGAACTAGATCTTCATTTTGGGTATTGTCAACTTTGAATCAAAGATGAGGATATCCATAAAATAACTTTTAGAACTCATGAAGGACATTATGATTTGATGTTTATGCCTTTTGGTCTCAAAAATGTACCATCTACATTTTAGATTTTGATGAATGTTGTTTTTATGCCTTTTTAAGGAAGTTTGTGTTGGTGTTTTTTGATGGCATTTTCATGTACAACAAAACTTGGGAAGAAATTTAAAGCATGTGAAATAGGTATTTTTAGTTCTGAAACAATGTTAACTTTAGGCAAAACCTTACAAATGTGATTTTGGCATCAATGAGATGGAGTACATGGGTCATATTGTTTCACATGAAAGATTAAAAGTCAACCCTAAGAATATCAAAGTTATGATGGAGTGGCAAGTGCCAAAGATCCTCAAAAACTTTCATGGATTTTTGGGGCTAATAGGGTACTATACTAAATTTATAAAAAATGTTTGCAGCATAGCATCTCCACTCATATCCTTACTAAGGAAAGATTACTTTCAATGGAATAAACTATCAACTAAGGTATTTGAGAAGATGAAAAAGGATATGTGCACCACTCCAATTTTGACAACCCTTGATTTTTATAAAACTTTTGTTGTTGAATGTGATTCATCAAGATATGTCACAGGAGTAATACTCATGCAATAATGAAGACCCATTTCATTACATATTCATCAACTCAAGGGAAAAAATATCTCAATCCGATCTATGAAAAGGGATGATGGTTATTCTTCATGCAATCAAGAAATTAAGACCTTATATGATGGGTAGACACTTTCAGGTAAAGAATAATCATGATAGTCTAAAATATTTTTTGCAACAATGATTATCATCATAAGAGAAACATAAATGGGTGACTAAAATGTTGGGATGTGACTTTGAAATAGTCTATAAGAAAGGAAAAGATAATGTGGTAGCAAATGCACTTTCCAAGAGGGATGAATCACTTGAGGCACTATTATATGCAATGACCATTTGTCAAGTAGATTGGTTAGAATAAGCAATATCATAATTGGTGAATGATAGGGATACACAAGTCTTGATCCAAAATATTTAGTATGGTTCAAGGGTTTCTAACAAATTTTAGTGGAAAAGAAACACATTATGGTATAAAGATAGATTGTATCTATGTAATGATTTTTTCCTCAAACACATGATCATTCAGGTACTTCATACATATCGAATAGGGAGTATTTAGGATTTTTGAAGACATATCATCAAATCAATTAATATTTATTTTGGAGAAGACTCAAGTGGATATACATAAATTTATGTCTGAATGCATAGGTTGTCATTATAACAAAAGAGAAACAATTTAGACACCGAGTCTTCTACATCCATTATCCATCTCTAGCTAGGGATGGGAGGAGGTTTCCATGGATTTAATTATAGGGTTTACAAGATCTTAAGGTAAAAAATTTATCATGGTGGTTGTGGGTAGGATTAAAAAATATTCTCATTTTTGTTCCTTATCACAACCATTTAAAACCAATATAGTAGTTGCTTCTTTTATCAAATTCAAAAGTTGCATGGTAGCCTAAAAATCATTGTAAGTGATCAGGATCCTATCTTCACTAGGAACTTTTGCATTAAATTATTTTCAATTTTAGTACTAATTTCTAAGGCTCATAACTCATCATACCATCCTAAATATGATGGGGAAAAGAGGTTGTCAGTAAATGATTATAAGGGCATCTTTGTTGCTTTGCATCAACTAAACAAGAATGTTGGGTCCATCAGTTACCACTAGCAAAATGGTGGTACAACACTTTCTTACATACATCTTATAAAATTTCTCCCTTTATGGTCCTTTATGGCTATCACACCTATTCATAACTTCATATTTTAAGGTGCAACCCAAGGCTTGAGTTGCTGAGGAATATTCAACATCAACAGGTGGTACTGGATGGTTTAAGGGAGAATTTAGCAATAACACATGATATAATAAAGCATAAAATTAATTAGAATCGTATTATGATGAATTTTGATATAAATGATTGAGTCTATGTGCACTTACATCCATATAAGTAGATATATTTAGAGCAACAAAAAAAGGATAACAAAATTTATCTTAAGTATTACTGCCCTTATCAGATCCTATAGAAAATTGGTAGTGTGGTATACAAGTTGGAGATACCCCAATCTACTCACATACATCTTGTATTTCATGTATTTTGCCTAAAAAAGGTCATTGGGTAGAGAGTTTCTACAAAAAATGAGTTAAATTTGATGAAGAAGGAAGATTCATTTTTTAACCTAAAGAGATCCTTTATGCATGCACAAAGAGGGTATGAACAAGAGAGCTTAAGGAATATTTAATCAAGTAATCTAAATCATGAATATGCAACATAAGAGGATGAAGTTTTTATATAACATCTGTATTTGATTCAACATTAAAGGAAACAATAATTTTAATGGGAGGGACATGCTATAATCTAACATATAGTGCATCTAGGAATATATGTGACCAATTTGTGGTATACATACCTTTCATATTATATTATTGCATTTTTATTATTTTTATAATATGGTTAACATATGAAATAATTATAGATAAGTAGAGTATATATAGAAAATAGTGCTAAGTATTTTAATATCAAATTTCAAATTATTCTCTTATTGTATTGTTGTGGAAGTTTCTCCCTCCAAATAACTCAATTATTATTGTCAAATATTTTACTCTTTTGTCAATTATTATTTTAAATCTGATTAGTCTACTCTATTATTTGATATATTAATTCATTATTTCAAAACATCTAAGTAATTTTATTATTCTCTTTCTTGCACCCAATCATTATTTATGCATCAACAAATCTAAATGTCATGCTTTTGCATTGAATGCCATTTTGGGGTGATTTCACTTTGGATAAATTTTGACTAAATTTTTTCATGCCTTAGAAAATAATTTAGTGTATGAACTTCCATGCCCTTGAAATGATGGTAACAATTTATCTTTTCATGAGAAATCATTATTTTGTTATGGTAATGACATTTTGATAAATCAAGGTTTTTTCAAACAAAAGTAAATGAAATGCCTTTTTAGAGTTGCAAACAACATTCACACAAGTTTAAATTACACAACATAGTTAATCATGCCACATGAATACTTTTCACACTTTTTTAGATATAATGCCTTTGGAGAAATGTTATCCATAAAAAAAATTAATTGTCATTTTCCAACTTGACCCAATTTTTTAATTATTTGGTAGCCTATCCAATGCATTATAATCAAAAATAAATAAAACACCTACCATCCATTTATCATGCCTCTACTGCAATTCAAGATGTAAATCAACACCATACTATGAATTTGAGAAAATTAAAACAATACAAATTTATCATCCATTCTTCATCATTTCCTCACAGGCATGTTTTTTTGGAAGTTTTGATACCAAGATAGAAACTAAATTATATTTTATTTCATAAAATAATATTACATCATTGATCACAATATACAATTTTACACAATAAATAATGTTATTTGTATAGGCTCCACTACTTATCCATTAAATTATTTAATAATTAATATTAATTAAGATAAAAATAAAATATTAATATATGTTTAATTAATTAAAAGGTATATCTAAATAGGATATGCATGTTTTATACTAACACTAATGACTTACAATTTTATCAAATCATGTAATTAAACATAACCTTGGATTGCTAGAGCAAACATAGCCTCAGATTATTAGAACCAACAATAAATTCTTTATAAATGTTTGATTTTTCTATAATATTACAATTGTAAATGTTACATTATCTTTAAGATTTTCTCTAAATTATTGGATGCCTTTTTTATATGTGTGTTTTGATTGATGTTTAGAAATGTACTAATGCACTTGTGTATTTGTATACATTTTTAGTTTAAATTAGGATGTTATTAGATAGAAAATTAAAATCAAATGGAAAACTATTTAATAAGGTAGAATGATTAATCCCCAAAGCACCCTACCAATGGAAAAGCCCTCAAAATCTTAAAAATGTAAAGTGTACATTTATAGGGAAACCACTAGAAATAACATAAACTAGCGAGGGAGGATAGAGAAGAAGGGAGGAGAGTAAAATGGAGGGGCACAAAAAATAAATGACAAAACGCATGCCAATAAATTCTAATATGGACCAATAATTGACAAACACTTAGGTACCCTAGAATAATGCAATTTCACAACGAGTAAATTTTTACTTGGGCCATTTTTAGGTATCTTCATAATATCCAAATTATTATTATTATTATTATTATTATTATTATTATTATTATTATTATTATTATTATTATTATTATTATTATTATTATTATTATTATTATTTGTGTGTGTGTGTGTGCATGCGTGCGTGTTTGCGTATATATGTGTGTGTACATGTACATACATGTATCAAAGTAAAATAGGAAGAGTGTGGATATAATATTTTATACCCTTAAATATCTCACAAGAAACTCTAATGAACCTATCAAAACTACAAGAAAATTTACACGTGGATAATTGTCCATAATAATAATCTAGTGAAATCTAGATAAGATAATTGAAAATGATATACCTAGTTTTGATGAAGATGTGAGGATACTCATGAGAAGTTACACACCTCTCAATTTGTGCTATATTTTGCATACATTTATGAGGACAACATTTAATGACAAAAAATTAAGACTAAAATAATAATCTAACTATTAAAAAATCAATGCTAAATAAACAATCTAAGTTATACAAAAATCAAGGCAAAGAAATATCATAAATATATCCCAAGAGGTTGGATTAGGTATCATGTACTAGGTAAATTTTAGAGTCGATAAAATAAAAATTCTTCCACTTAGAGGAATGAATGTATTGAATTCTTATAACATAGATTTTAGAACCTAGATAGAATGAGTGGAATGTATGCCTCAATTTTGAGATGTGAGATTAACTTATGAATCACATATCTCAAAATAAACCAGTTTTATGTGTTATTAGTAAGATAATATATAAAATCACTAATGTTTAATTTACAAATATGACATCTTAGAATCATGTAGGATATTAATAATTTTACCCACACTAATCTATGATTAAATCAATATAAGCACAAGATTAATATTCCCCCAAACAAGACAAATGCAATGAATAGATTTCAAATAAGGTACATGCCCCATATGAAGGAAAGAATTAAGAATGTAAGATCCATAGAATATTCCTCATGTCAACATAATATACAATCAATGCAACACTAGTAACATAAGATAAGGTAATGTAAAATCAAAAGTATGGATTCTTTCTATAGATAAACACATGCTCGAAATAATGGAATCATAAGAAAGTGGTGAGAGGATATTTCATGATATAGATCATGGAACCATATAAAACAATAACATTAAGAATAAGAACTAGAACAAGACATTGGAAGCACACTTAAGATATATCAAATAAAAAATCAATACAAGAACAAATAACATATACTGAACATAAATTAGGCATGCTAAACACATTGAAGACACACCAAACATTGAGCAGATACATAAAGGAGTAAAGACATATGAAACATAGATAAACTGTATAAAACACACTAAATAAAAATGAAGCTTGGAGATAAAAAGAAACTAACAAACCAATCACAAAGTAAATATGAAAGACATGAATATACCAAGTATAACAGGTGTATGAATATATATGAAATCATGAAGCATACAAGGACACATCCAATAGGCAAAGTAAACTAGAATATAATAATAAGTGAAAATTTAGTGTGCCAAATATAATCAATGAATATAGAACTAAAACAATATAAAGTGATTCCCCATGATTGTCCCCAAAGGAATTTCGGATATGCCTCTAACCTATATTGAATCCAAAATCATGTATATATAATTGTATCATTAAAATCCTGCATCTAAATTTAAATTCCCATTGGTAGAATGTATATAAGAAAATACTTGAAGTATAAATGGCTTTAGTATAATCTCTTTCATTATATGAATAATAAAGAATAAACAATATGTTCTTTAATAGTGTCATAATATGCCCAATTTTTTCCAAATCATCATTTGAAAAGATAAAGGAAATAAAATTTTAGAGGACATATAATAATCCATGAAATAAGAAAATCATATAAAATTAAAGAGTCGGGAGAAAAAATTAAAATGGGGTATATAGTGACCCACAACTTCCATCAAAATTCATTACAATTTCAAGAATATTGCCAAAATTAATGTGTTATCATCATTTGGAAGTTAGTGTGGGATTTGGGATGGGAAAAAACAAGAAAAATTAAGGGTGACTAGAAATAATAAGATAGGAGAAGGGACAATATGATAAAAATATAGGAATATATGCAAGAGAAAAACTGAAGCTATAGTAGACAAAAAATATTTAGTGAAGTCTTTTGGCTCACAAAAAGCTCAACAAGGATCAATTCTTACTGAATGTAAAGACCCAACTCTATAAGGGATGAGGTCAGTTTTGATTCTTGAGTGAATTTGATAGATTGGAACTGTAGAGACCAACATTATGTCTCACACACGTGCATAACTCCCTATGTCAAAACCCCCCTTAAGCCCATTTCAATAATAACAATTAATCTCCCTAACCTATGCTTTTACCCTTCACACATTTAATTAATTTAAAATACCTAATTAAGTTAATTAAAAACCCCTTTTGCCACCTTACTTGGCCACCTCACCCTATGACTAATTCCCACCTAATGAGTCACCTCAAGACCTAGTCCCCTCATCCTAACTATCTAAGACTTATTCTCACTTCTAAACTAAATTCCTAATCAACTACCTCCTTCTTAACCTCTTATTTTTACCATTTTCCAATGGGTATCACACTTGGTACAAGAAATAATAGAAAATAAACCAAAAATAGTAAGGTTTACCTATTCTAGGGCTACCGATATCAGTCAACCCACGGCTGATGTTGATGGGATCACTGATGTCAGTAATATAAGCCAAACTCCAACCTAAAGTTTAGGTCAACAAAAATCAAGAAAATTCATTATTACTTACATTCAAGCTCTTGACATTCTATTTTTGACATCCTAGCTTAATGTCATCTTACGTAAGTTAATCATGATCAAGAACTAAGCTCTTGAGGATCAACAACATCCACTTGTTCTCTTTGTTCAGGCATTATTTAGGTTCAAACTCCCTGATAAGGTTCATCAATCTAGAACTTATCATTTAGTAACCATAGCTAAGTATATCACATATTCTGTAAGTATTTTAAAACATTTATTTTTCTATCACTTTATATCTACTATGCATTACTTTACACACCCCTGACCGACCCCCATGAGGGAGTTACCAAGCTTCCTCACTTGTTTCCCCTTAACCCAACACACCGAACCTATGACTAGATCTACCTAAATCATACTCTCTCTCTCTCTCTCTCTCTCTCTCTCTCTCTCTCTCTCTCTCTCTCTCTCTCTCTCTCTCTCTCTCTCTCTCTCTCTCTCTCTCTCTCTCTCTCTCTCTCTCACACACACACACACACACACACACACACACACACACACACACACACACACACACAACACTCACCAACCTCCTAGACCTGATCAAAACCATTTTCTAGACCTAGAAAAGCCATCTACAAGCCCCTAGCCAATTATTGCCCATACCAACCTCGACAGCCTAACTGACATCAGTCATCTTACCTACCAACCTCGGTAGTATAACTGATATCGGTCACTCCCTTATCAACATCGGTGACTATGGATTTCTCAACTTATCCAAAACCTACCCAAACAACTTCTAAAATATAAACAAAGTACACCACTTATAATATGACACTCTCTGATACACTCATGTTATAAATAATGGTAATATCATCTCTCTTTCACTCTCTCTTTACCTCTCTTTTAGTTATTTATTACTCTTTTGTCTCTCAAAAGTGGATTGCCATCTCTAAGAAAGTTTCACACTTCCTAGAACAAGCACATAGCTTGGCAGCCCACTCATTTAACTAATAACAAACATCTTGTGGTAGTGCTTTCTTACTTACAGGTAGTCCTCCCTAGCTAAAGAGGAGTGCTCACAATATCTGGATATGGCACACAAAACCAATCTAGGTTCATTTTAATCACTTATCCCTATCATTCCTTTCTAGTTTCCTTTAGACTTGAAATAATCAAAATTTAGCGAAACATTTTTGGCATGCCCAATCGGACCCTGGAATTTTCCTTGGGTTCATTTCTTATTTTAAGTATTCATATAGGTGCATTATAGTGAAAATTTCATTTCTTGCACTTCCTCCTCTTTTCCTTTAAAATGAAAAATTCAACATTCTATTTTCTATTTTAAAGCATTACACTAAAATTTTCTTTCTTTTCTCTTTGCCTTTAAAAGCAATTTATCCTTTTCTTTTACAAGTTAAAAAGAATCTCTTCTTTACTTATTCTTGTATGCACATTAGGATAGTGAATTTCATACTCTATTCCTATTTCATCTTTGTTTTCATTTGAATCTAAACATTTCAGATTTGGGTTTTTAAACTTATTGCATTTCATTGTTTGCTTGTTGCATATTAACTCACCTAATTAATTACAAGCATTTTGAATAGATTGTAGTACACCTATGTTACACAACCAAATCACATTCACACAAACAAATATCTAAACTCACTTGAGAAAAGGCCCATCAATATTTCATTACCTGGTGCATCACCTTACCCTACCTAGTTATCTTACTTGGATTTCACCACCAAGGGGAGAACCCACTCCATTCTCTGGTAGAGTATAAAATCTAGATAGAAGATATATTTTGGCTAAGTAGCCTAGCTCAGCTCTAGGTCCATGAAGTGCAGAGAAAAAGCTCCTATAACAAGCCATGTACCTGGTCTAACATAGATTTCTTCTTGAGCACTAAAACTAACTTGAACTAACTCTAGATTGATTTTTAGTACCTTCGATAACCAAAGTTCTCTTTTCACTATCTAATTAAGGCATAATCCAACACAAGACTAAAAATTAATCTCTAAGACTTAATAGTTGTTGGTTGTATGTTCCTTTTCTCCTTTTTTGTTGCCTTCTGTATTTCGGAGTTGGTAAAGATGTTTTCCTATTAATTCACAAAATCAATACCTTTTTTGATAATCAGTTTGTATAACCTGTTATCTCAAGTTTTGTGAGCATTCTTCCTTTTTACACAGACCTCTTAGATCTATGGTTCTACCTAGTTTCAACTTTTGGTTTTCTAAAATAGTGGATTTTCCATCTCCCAAGATATCACAATGACTAACATCAGTTAAACCTATTAGCATCGATAGATTTTACCTACTGACATTGGTTATTCCACCGATGCTGGTGAACTTTTCATACCAACATCGGTCAAGTGACCAACATCGATGACTATGTAATTTCATCTACTCAAAATAGCAAGATGAAATAACCCATTTGCCTACACTCAAACCTAATTTTTCATTATTCTATCTCTAATACAAGGTAGTAAGACTATTTATACTTCCTATTGCATGGTATTGACATGAGCTCAAGCCAAAATTCTTATCGATTACGCAAGCTGGAAACCACTTCCACCTTCCCCTCTCACTTTTGATTCTGTCATGGAGCATGCTTCTATCCCCAACCAAATTCCCATTGTGCCTAAAGGAGATCAAGATTTTGCTAAATTTCTTGATCACAATGTGGCAGTCCTTTAGCATTACCTTATAATCAGTTGAACCCATAATTATTTAGGTGACCCAATCTATGATATGCCAACTTCTCTAATGGAAACAACCTCAATTTTAGTTTCCTCCACTTTTTTTCCCCATGGTTATCAAAACTACCACTTTTATGAGTAACCCAACTATAAAAAATGTCCAAAATGTAGCATCTCCAACTGCCCAATCCCACCTAAACCCTGGTGTGACTTCCCTACTTTCATAACCACAACCAGTTCAGTCAAGTCACACCCCATTCCAAAATTTAGTGGTACCTATTCCATCTACCCTCATGCCTATAATTACCTAAGTTATGACTCACCCTTCATCCAGTCTAACCATGCCAATAATCCAACCTGAAATAATAACAACCAACCAAGGTATAGTCTCCAACCCAATGGGACAAGCCCCTTTTCCTTCTACACCCTAGCCTATGACTCATTATCCTTATGTTGTTCTGACACAACCTCAACAAGCTATGTCATACACTCCCTCTACTTCCTATCAGCTTCCCTATAACTTAGGAGGTATCCTCCAAACTAATCCCCCTCCAGACCTCATTAAGATGTTGAAGGACAAGATGTCTAATCTAGAGACATCCATTTTTGGTTTAAAGAATGTGTTATCTTATGATTAGATATGCAATGAACCTATCCACCCTTTTTTGCCTATTCACCCTTATCCAAGCCAATGGGAATTCCCTAAATTTACTCATTTCTAGAGTAAAGAAGACCCACAATAGTACTTGGGATCATTTAGACATGCTTATTATTTAATAGGGCATGATGATGCATTACTACTTCACACTTTCCCTATGTCTCTTTCAAGTGCTTCCTTGGATTGGTATAGCTCTATACCTCAGCATTCCCTTTTCTTGTTTACCCAACTCACACAAATATTACTAAACCATTTATCTATTAACATTTATAACAAGGTTTCTATAATAGATCTTTATTCTATTAGACAATTTGATGACAAATCTATCATAGATTTTGTTGCTCACTAAAGAGGCTTGAACAATCAACTATCCTTCTCCTTACCCCAACCTGAGCTTATTGAGCTCTTTTCAAGGGAATGTGCTAAGCACATCTCATCCACACTCTAGGTACAAACTTTTTGCACATTTGATGAGGCCTTTATAATGACACAAAAAATCAAGGTTTGCGCTATAGACAGAGGAAAAGTCAAGTTGTGAAGTAAGAATCGTAATTCCAAATTAAATGACTCCTCCTCCTCTATAACTTCCCCTTCAAACCAAAAAGATAGAGGCTCTATCAATGTAGTGGTCATTAAGTCAGCTTCTTCCACAACCAAAAACCAATCAAATTCCTTGACTTTCTAAAAGCCAACCAAGCAATTCCAATAATGGTATGAACAAAGACAATACACTCACATTGGGGAATCATATACATCCATCTTGGAGAAACTATTGTAGCAAGGTGTCATAACCCTTCCTCAAATCAAACCTCTTATATAGTTTTACCTTTCTCATTCTATCCCAACTTGGTATAAGGAAGATGAGTTTTGCGGCTACCATCATGTTATAGGCCATTATTGTAATAACTATAAGACACTCAAGAATATTGTTCAAGATATGCTTGATAGAGGTGATCTCATTTTGGATAATCCTAATGCACCCCCTAATCAAAGTATGGATGTGTTCAAACACCATTTTCCTAACCATTCATCAAATCAAAATATAGTTTAGAACATTACTAACTCAGGTGATCATAATATCCATATGGCTAATATGGTCTTTCCTTTACCTCTAGTTCAACCTTCCCCTCAACAAGAGACATCCATTTCATTGACTCCTCCCCCACATTCAGTGGCATCTATTTTCCCTATTCTTCCTCCTCAAGTAGAAGAGCCTATTTCACCCATTCTACTCCCTCGAGAGGAAGTGCCTCCTTTACCACTTATTTTTCCATCTGAGGAACATGTAATGCCAATTCCATTTGCACTAATATTACCTATCCTCTTACCATTTGAACACCACACCCTACCTGTTTCTCAACCACATGTTGAAAGGAAAATCATTCCTACATTACACCCTCTTGAGGAACCTTATTCACCTACCTCTCCTCCACCTATAGTGAGTAGAACCCCACCCACTCTACCTTTGCACTTAGAGGAGTCAGTATTATCTACTCCCATAATAGACAAGAGACATATTGTGCCTAATCCAATTGTACCACTCTTACCCCTTATTTTACCTATGAATGATCATACTTTACCCATGCCTCACCCACATGTTGAGGGAGCCATAATACCTATGCTTTACCCTCTTGAGGAACTTCTTTGCCTACCTCCCCTCCACCCATGGTAGACCATGTCTCTTCTCCCATCTCTATCGAAGAAGACCCCAATTTAGTTTTTTCTCATCTTTGGCTTGAAGTAGCAGAAACCAATAATTTCCCTCTTTCCCAAACACATATCCTTCTAAAGACATAACTTTAAGGTGTACATCAACTTTGACTAAACCATTCTCAAGTTTGGTGAAAAGTCTAGAATTTCTTGACTCCATGAAGCTAGATCATGCAACATTTTGGGACCAGCTTAAAACTCCTTATCCAACACAATGCATGTTGATATTTATCGCCAACCCTCTCACTACCCTTTACCCCAAGGTATTTGACAAAGCTAGATCTTCTTCACCCAAATCACCTAAAGTTCAATCATCTATGTCAAAACCATCACCCTCATAGGAATCTGCCACATCAAAGTAGATTAGACCCTTAGGTGTACACCCCATTTCTAATTTCATTCATCCATAGGTGAAATTATATTTAACTCCTCAACCATAATTTGAAGTTTCATGGCTTGAATTACAAAAAAAAATTTAAGCTCCCTAGATCTCACTGATCCCTTCTTCAACCCTCAACTTTACCATCCATTTTGGGACCACACCCCTCTACTTTAGTTGGAATATTGCACCAAGCAAAATAAAAAGATTAAGTTACCTCCACTCTTGCCTTTGCCATCTGGTAGGCCTCTCACATCTAAGACTAAGAAAGTGATAGACAAACATGTAACTCCATCATCACCAAACAAAGCACCATGTAAAACTACCTTTTTAGCACTAAAACACAAGAAAGTGTCCACTCCTGTTAGCACAACAAGTATGAGCCCACCTGTAGGCTCTCAGAGATTTTTCCTACGTCAGTTATTGCAATCTTCTATAATAACTCTTCCTCCCATTAAAACTCATAGTCCTCTTGGAATTAATCCATCTTGGTTTGATGATACACAAGTGTGTTTATATCATCGCTCACCTAGACATGATACTGAGAGTTGTAAAGCCCTCATAGTAGTCATTTGGCAACACTTCAATGTCGACATTCTCTCCAATGATACTATCATTAACCTTCCTATTATTCCACCTTTATAATCCATAATGCCTCCTACTATTCCACCTAAATTCAAACCCAAGGATGTGGTTGTAACCCCTTTACCACCTCCTTCACCTACATTTCATATCAACACAATTAATGTGGCTACACAGTCACAAAACCAAAAATATAAAGCTAAGGAAAAGGTTGCTGCTCCTTGGGCTCATCCCTTCACTAAAGACACCCCTCCTCCTAATCCTAAGATTTTCATCTTGGGTGTTCTTAAAATAACATCTTCGGATGTTATTCAAAGTTTTATGGTAAAACAACTTCACCAAACTCTTATAAAAATGTCTTTATATGAGTTAATCCAAAACTTATTCCAACACCATCAAGATTTGATTAGTGATTTGCAAGTGATTGAGGTACAATTAGATGATCCCCAACCTCTTACAGCTTTGGTTGGCTCCCTTAATTTCATCTCCCTGATTTCTTTTAGTGATTTAAAAATTCCACTTCAACACCCTGAAGATCAAGATTCTACCCTTTTTATTTCCACATATATCGATCAAACTCATGTCAAGAGAGTCATGATCGATGGGGGAGCTATTATTAATATTATTTCCACCCATGCCTACAAACAACTAGCCCTTCTTGATAATTGCATGTCTCAAACCAAAGCGGTACTCTGCTCCTTTAATGATACTATAGCTATGATATGATCTTTATATTCAATATATGCAAAAATACCCTTAAGGTAGGGAAACACCATATAATAATCCTTTAGGAAGGAATAACTCCATATTGTCTCTTCGAGGGGACAACCTCCAATATCCTCTTACACTAGAAGACTCAATGCTTACTTGATATCTTTACCATGATAGTCATCTCATATACACACACACACACACACACACACATGTGTGTGTGTGTGTGTGTGTGTGTCTATCTAACCCATGGATGGGTAACCTTCTAATCCCAACGTAGGCCAACCATTACCCAATGTACTCCTTCCACAAGTTACTCTATTATCCTAATATATTGTACCCATATAACTAAGGGGATGTGTGCCACATGTCAGCATCTCCATCAACCCATATACAATAATATATCATATCCCTAGGTACATAGCATTACTTCCTTCCTTGACATGTTTCATCCCCAAAACATAAGAAGAAACTAAATAATGAGTGTGCTTCAAATCATTGCAAACTTATCTCCAATCTCGATCATCTAACCATCCATATGTGATCTTGGTAGGTGATATCTCTCCTAGCTTGTGTCTAGAAGCCAAGCATAATTATTCCTCTTTTTATTCCATGTACCATATTCTATTGTGCTTCTCTGATTCCAACCATGACCATAGTAGGTATTCTTCCATGCATATTCATAGTGATTTCCCCATTCATTCCATGTGCCATAGTATTTTTTCTTTGGATTCCATGCATATCCATAATGATTGGAAATTTTATTCCCTATATAGACAAAATTATTGTTGTTATGACACTTCCTCACCTGGTTCCATGATTTTTTCCTCTCATGATGATGTGGGTGTCTATATACCTCAAATTTTTCCAATACCTTGATCTTATCCACCTTTGCTTCTACCTCTTCCACATTTTCCTTCTTTGTCTCTTGAGTATATGAAGTGTTCATTTGTAGTGTGTCTTTATTTATATCATCTAAATCTTCATCATGATCTTCATCACCTGTTTCAATCTCATCCTTATGATCTACCTAGATTGTTATTGGTGCCTGTTTCACTATGATATCTTGTAGAGTGATCTTCTTTTTCTTATACCAAAACATCATGAAATTTTTTTGAACATTAATATTCATTGTTCCCAAAGTCTCTAACCATAGATATCTAAGAACTATATACATATCATCCATATCCAAAGCATAAAAATCTAAATGCAAAACATATTTTTCCATAATGAGCTTCAAATATTTAAACAGTGAAATATTATTACCATCTACTTGAACCTCCTTGATATTATTTGCTTGAACATGTAGATGCTTGGCCACATTCATGTTAATGAAGTTATACTTGCTGGTAGGGTTTATGGACACAACCACCTTCTTCTTTTGAATACATCCATGAAATTGAAAAATTGACTCAGATTTATTTGGAGCCAAATTATTTGAACCCTTATCATCCAATTCTTCTTCTTCTTCTTCTTCTTCTTCTTCTTCTTCTATCTCTTCTTATTATTTTTTTGCTTTTTCTTCTTCTTCTACTGCTTATTCTTTTTCTACCTCTTATTTTATAGCCCAACGATCTAAAAAGATCTGTTCCATTTCTTTCCATGAAGAAATCCTTTCTATACAGCTCAATTGATCAAACCAATGTAGTGAAGGGCCAAAAAAAAAGGAAGTAATCATCTTTGCCCAAATTTTTTTGTAAAATGATTATCCAAAAGGAGCCACCATTCTCTAGCATCAATATCATCTTCCCCTGAAAATGTTTGCAACTCCATGATCCACAAAAAAAATTAAGGTTCATGAAACCCTAAAATGTCAAAACTGATCCATAAAATCGCAATAAATCACTTCAAACAACTAAAAAAATTCTAAAATTTTTACTATACTTCTCTTATATCTAATTACATCTCGAGTAAATTTTTTGAATAAAAATTACCTATATTTTGGAAGATATAGCAAAATTATTATAAACCCTAAAATAGTAATAACTCGCTCAAAACGAATAAAAAAATATCAATTTTTTTATTTTGATTTATTTGAAATATTATCCATATCCAGTAACAAAATTGTGTAAAAATTCATAACCAATCAAAATTTATTGACGATTCAAAAAAACTAGGGTTTCACTCCACAAATTGGCCAAATCGAAGCTCTGATACCACTTGATATGATCTTTATATTCAATATATGAAAAAATACCCTTCAGGTAGGGCAACACCATATAATACTCTTTTAGGAAGGAATAACTCC
This sequence comes from Torreya grandis, assembly GCA_037957365.1. Lineage (NCBI taxonomy): Eukaryota > Viridiplantae > Streptophyta > Pinopsida > Cupressales > Taxaceae > Torreya > Torreya grandis. Next base: position 1,684,636 of record JARHVA010000261.1, on the reverse strand, counting down.
ATAATGTCTCTTCGAGGGGACAACCTCCAATATCCTCTTACAATAGAAGACTCAATGCTTACTTGATATCTTTACCATGATAATCATCTCTTATATATATACATATATCTAACCCATGGATGGGTAACCTCTTAATCCCAATGTAGGTTGACCATTACCCAATGTACTAATTCCATAATTTACTCTATTATCTTAATATATTATACCCATATAACTAACTAAGGGGATGTGTGCCACATGTCGGCATCTCCATCAACCCATATACAATAATATATCATATCCCTAGGTACATAGAGGTACAAATAAGCTACAACGGTGGGCACTATTATCTTACATATCCATGTAAGTCCCCAAACTATTCCTAAGCTCTTTTATGTTGTGGAAGGAGAGTTAAAATCCAACTTACTGCTTAGACGACCTTGGGTATGTGCCATGGCATGTGTACCCTTAACTTTGCATCATTGTGTTAAGTTTGAACATGATGGACAAGTGCATGTTATACATGCTGACCCACCTCCATTTAAAACATGCAATATGACTTATATTCCCAATGATTTTCTCATTCCATTGAAGACATCATCTTCCCCACATGATATTTCTAAAGCTTCTACAATCTCTACCCCTACGGTTACACAAATACTGGCAATGCAAATTCTTGACAAAGATCCCATGGAAGAGACCTTTTAACATTTGTCACTTGGTGAGTATCATTTATTGACACTCAACATGTTCTATACTCCACAAGAATATGGAAGGATTTGCATGCATCCAAATTATGATCTTCATATTAGGATGGTCATCCCTTATGGGACCCCTAACTTTCAAACCAATTTCACATATGGGGGAATTGATCAAGCTCCTACTATTGGCAAACCATATCCTTCGCCACAAACATTTACCTGTGACTACTCTTTCCTAAGCAACCCTAGTTTTGCATACACCTATCTCTATAGGTGTGCCTATAAAGGACTTGGTTTGGGTTATTACAAATAAGGTTTCCATACACCTATTGAATATCCTACTAGCAACACCATTGAAAATTCCAAGAAGAGGCATGGAGTGGGCTATGATGAACCAAATATAAACTCATTAAAACCTCCCATGAACCAATTGTCAAAGAACCAATCTCTCCTCCACCTTCTTCTCCACCATCACCTACCAAATTAGAGGTATTTATACCTCCTAATTTTTTTCCAATAAATACCATCTATTTGGGGCCTTTCACCTATCGCTAGGGTAAGGAAACAAGGTCCCTTCCTCTCATTCATCCTGAAATAATTGATGAAGACTCTTCCACTATTAACATTGTCCAATGTCAAGATGATGATTTAATTCTCACATATATGGGTGTTTATGATTCTTATATCCAATGATCACTCCCATCTGAAACACAAGCTATGTTAAATGAATCAACCATTGACATCAACTTGCCCTCTCACAATAACCCTTGCATCCTCAAGATTGGCCAATCTTTAGATTCCTCTAAGCAAGATAATTATACCACATTTTTTAGAGACCATAGAAAATATTTTGCTTGGTATTAAAATGACATGTCTGGTATTAATCCGTCTATCATCACCCATAACATTGTTACCACTCGAGATGCTAAACCTATTAAGAAGTTTCACAAGATGCATCCTTGTTTTGCTTTCCTTATCAAAGAAGAACTCTAGCACCTCCTTTCTATTAACTTTATCTAACCCATCAACTACCCATAATGGATTTCCAATATCATTCCTATCACAAAAGTGACTAGGGGAATCTACATTTGTATTGACTATCATGATTTAAACCTCACTTATCTAAAAGATGATTTCCCATTGCCAAATATTGACCAACTTGTTGATATAATAGCTGACCAGGAGATGTTATCACTTATGGACAGATTCTTTGGATGTAATCAAATCTTAATTTATCATGAGGATCATCACAAGACAACCTTCATTACCCCATGAGAGACTTTCTATTATTGGGTCATACCTTTTGGCTTGAAGAATGCTGGTGCAACCTACCAATGCACTATGACCTACATTTTTCATGATCTTCTACATAAAATTATGGAAGGTTAAATGGATGAATTACTTATCAAGTCAACTTTGTCAAGACCACTTGACGACTCTCAAAACCATATTTACTCATCTCTTTTAGTATAACATTCCACTAAACCCAAAGAAATGTGTCTTTGGTGTTCTTTTCGATAAGCTCTTAGGTTTTATCATTTATCTCCATGGTATCAAGGTCGATCCTGATAAGGTTAGAGAAATCCTATATATGCCTCCACCTATTAATATCAAACAACTCTATAGCCTACAAGGTAAACTTTAATCAATTCATCGCTTCATTTCTTAGTTGTCAGATCATTGCCAACCCTTTCACCATCTACTCAAAAAGGATGTCTTCTTCCATTGGAAAATATATTACTAGGAAGCTTTTGACACACTTAAACAATATCTCCTTTCCCCACTAGTTCTTATTCCACCTAAGGAAAATCAATCTTTCTACCTATACATCTCTGCAACAGACCATTCTCTAGGTGCAGTGATTGCACATCGAGATGACCAACATCAAGAGCATGTGTTTACTACATAAGCCACACACTTATTAATTATGAGACTCGATATACCCATACCAAAAAAAATTGTCTTGAATTAGTCTTTTCCACCTCTAAGCTTCATCTTTATCACTTAAATCACAAAACCTATGTGGTCACCCATATTGATCCCCTCAAATACATGCATTCCAAACCATATCACAACCAATGTGTAGCTCACTAGATCATGATTCTTGCTAAATTTGACTTAGAATTCATTCAGTAAAAGTCTATTAAGGGAAAAACAATCATTGACTAGTTAGTTGATGCCCCTTTACCTGACAATCAACCTTCAAACCTTTAATTCCCTAATGAATCCATTGCAATGCTCTATAGTGATGACATCTCCTATCAAATGATGATGTTCTTTAATGGATCTAAATTTCAACATGGTTGTGATGTGGGGGTCATTCTTATTCCTCTAAATGGTGAGCCTATGCCTTTGTCATTTAAATTAGATTTTGAATGCACTAACAATAAGGCCAAATATGAGGCTTTGATTCTAGGACTTCAAACAACTCTCTTCTTGGGTATCAAATCCATGACCATTTTTAGTGATTTTCAGCTGGTGATTAACCAAGTTAATGGTTCCTACCTATGCAAAAATGAAATTCTATAGTGGTATAACCATCATGTAGATATGTTATTGGGATCACTTGACTCTTATCTCTTGCAAACTATTCCTCGATCTACAAACAAGTTTGCTGACATGATGGCTTCACTTGCTTCACACATACCCTCTTCATCCTCTTCTTCAATAATCTATGTCATCATGCATCATTTAACATTACCCTCCTATGTCTCAGCTAACATCCTCTTTGTCATAAATGTAACAACCAACCTGCATGACTTATGGTACAAAAAACTCATGGATTATCTTTCCTTTTCTATTACCCCTTCTGATCTCTCTAATAATGAGAAATGAGCCTTCATAAAATATGTTGCTCATTACACTATATTAGGGGGACTTATCTACAAGTGAGGTTTTGAAGGTCTTCTCATTAGATTCCTCACTAGTACTGAGACTCCTTTAGCTATTAAGGAAGTCCATGATGGGATTTTTGGTGGACATTTCAATGGTCACACAGTTACCAAGCGTATCCTTTGACTTCTCTATTATTAGCCTACACTCCATCAAGACTGTGTTGATTATGTTTGGCATTGTGTCATGTGTGAACAACACACTAACCTCCTTCACATTCCTAGTCATGCATTACAATTTGCCAAAGACTTTTGGCCCTTCTCCCATTAGGGTTTAGATGTAATCAAAGAGATTAACTCTCATTCCTCCCTTTGTCATCACTCTATCATTACTACCACTGAATATTTCACCAAGTGGGTCGAGGCCATCCCTCTCATCTCCACTAAAGATGATAAAATTATTGACTTTATCAACCATCACATCATCTATCATTTTAGTGTCCCTCATAAAATTATCATAGATAACGGTAAATATTTCAAAAACAAGATTATTCAAATTATTTGAGATACTTTGGAATCAAATTAAGCTTCTCATCACCGTACTATTCACAAGCTAATGGATAGGTAAAAAGCTTCTAACAAAATATTGACTAAAATTCTCATGAAGGTATTCAACGATATAGGCAAAGATTAACACACACACATTCCTTTTACTTTATGGGCTTACCGCACTAGAATTCAAACCCTTAGAAGTGCTACACCTTTTTCCTTGGTATATGGGATGGAGGTTGTTTTTCCTCTTGAATTCTAGATTCCTTCTCTTCACATTTTTCTACAAGACATACTTACTAATGATAAATTTCACCAAGAACGTTTGGCTTAACTTGAATTGCTTGATGAGCATTGTCTCATAGCCCTCAACCACCTCCAAATCTATCAAGAGCGTATCAAACATGCTTATAAAAAAATCTCAAAGAGCGAGATTTAAATATAGGAGATCTTGTCTTAAAATAAAATTAACATGTGACAAGCATGGAGAAAAGTGAATGGGGTAAGTTTGCTCCTAATTGTGTTGGACTCTATATCATAACTCACAAGTATGGCTCAGGAACTTATCACTTGTCTTCTCTTGAAGGAAGGCAAGAACCTAAGACTTTAAATTCCTTACACCTATGACCATTCTTTTTTTAACCATGCATTGTTTCACCTTGTGTTTAACTTGAGCTCATCCCTTAAGCATCCCCATTGCATTCATTTCCCTTCCTCTTCACCCTTACTCCTATATACTTAGTTAATTTATGTAGTGGTATGGTGTTGCCCTCAAAGTGGAAAACTCTTAAGCCTCTATAGTCTTGTCCATGACTAAAAGCATAAAAAAAAAATTAACAAATGGAATATCTAAAAAAGTTATAAAGTCTCAAGTCATGTTTCTCAATGTAGACTACTCCCTTGAAGGACATCTACGTAACTTTCCTTTGCTACTATCAATAGACTGCTCCTTTTAAGGACATATATTTAAAATTAAAAACAAATGTTTAGACCACTCCCTTGAAGGATAGCTAAGCCAAGCTTTGTTCTCAAAGGAAAATACAAATAAAAAAGGCTTCTCATATAGATCAGCTTTATACGACCTTAACCCATAAAAAATCCCATTGTAGGCTCCCTGCATTGATCAACTTACCAAAAAAAAGAAAAAAAAGAAAAAAAAGGCTTTAAGTCATTGACTTGTCTGTAGTAGCTCTTGGGTCACCCACAAAAAGGGCATATCATCCCCACTTTGTAGGTTATGCTACCTAAACATTTCCCCTCAATTTACCCTTTTTTCCCCTCATAGTTTTTTAAGGGACTGTGAAGCTCACTTAATATAAGGTGAAAACAATGCTTCTCTAATAAACACAATGGTTCAAAGATATAAGGCATGAAATAGGCTCATTTTCCTGAGCCTATTTATGTTCTGATTATGATCTTTTCCATTGCATGAGCATTCTACCTCTTTATTTTCCCATCTACAACCACATGTCGATCTCTCAATTGAGATGAAGAAACCATGTCATACCAACACTATCAAAGCCTACTCAATTTATTTTATGCATACACTATCACAAATATGGAATTTTTTTGAAATAAACTAACATGTCCAATTTATTCATTTTAATCATACACCATCACAAATATGGAAAAGTGCTAAGATGAAACTAACAAACTAACTATGCATATACCATCACATATATGGGAAAGGCTAGTCTAACTCAACTAACATGATCAACATTAAAATCAAATTTACATAACATAAAATAATCATCATCTATATCATCATCATAATTATAATAAACGCATCTCAAAAACATAATAAATGAGCATCTCATGTATATATATGTGATCCAATAACATGTTCATAACTATATCATCATAACATCATCTTTATTTCTCAAAATATACATCTTGCATATTTGGCTCACATGCCAGTATACATATAAAAGATATAATCAAAACTAGCAAACTCTGACACTTAAGGTTCTTGAGGCTCTCTACATGGTCATGAGGAAGCAATGTCATCACCACTCTCTACCCATCTACGTCTATGTGAGCTAGAAGTTGTGGCATGTGATATAGACCTCTCCTGCTCTCTAAACTATGAATATCTTTAAATCTATAAAAAATCTCTAATTTCCCTCTCATAGTAGGTAATCTCATCTAGGGTAATCTAATATCTCACCCATATCAACTGATGATGTCTCATCATGTACTGGTCCTTATGGTGGTGGAGGAGGAAGAGCATCTTAACCTGCTACTTTGAGACTATCTCTCTCTACTGTCACTGCAGTCACCTAGACCTATAAAACTAAAACCTAGCCTTGTAGTGTTACAACCTGACCCTGTAGTGCCCCAATGTAACCCTAAAACATCACCACCTACCCCATATAAGGTTAATACCTATTCCTGGGCTATATTTCTAACCTGCATTACTGCATCTCAAGCTTGTATCACTACATCCCTCTCTCTCACCAACCCCTATAAATCTAGTGGTGGCCTCCTGACCTCCACCACCAAATGTAACCTTGCCCACCAAGCTATATAGGCCACTATGCACCCAGGGTCTCCAACACTTAGCCCTACTAGAAACTCCTTAAAATCTTTCCCATCTGTCTCCTAGGGCAATGGTAGGGGTGCCTCTATGGCATCCCTCATGTATCGAGGGAAGGCAAGCAAAATATCTTGTAATAGACTAAACTACATCCTAACTCATGCCACAAGTACAATTTCCAACTAACCATCTCATCTCCCCCTGACCCATAGTGATCTCTAGAAACCAATAAGTTGTTGTGCCTATCCTCTAAAAAATAGGTATGTCAAATACGGTCTCCACAAAATATCTATAGGGATCAAGCCCTCAATCATGCACCTATAATAGGTAATATCCCAAACCACACCATCCACTGAGTCTATGTCATGACCTCTCTCCACCATCTAAACCCAACCTTGAAGCTAGCTAGGATCATGTTAGGTAACCCCAATGGTCATGTCACCATGATGTTCTCATAAGCCCAACAATGTAGTAGATGGTCGACACACAAACTATATCATTATCATAGCCTCAAGCCCCATAAATCTTTATATAACTAGGCTAAAATTACTGGACCCTAGGCAAAAATAGTCTACTACTCAACCATCTATGTAAGCACACCTATCAATATAATTGGAAATCTCCCATCATCTGCATCTAGTAATGCATACACCATGATCTCGATCATCATCAAAATGCTCAATCGATGTTATTCCTCATCAGCCATATATAGTGGCTCATACATAAAACTCACTAAATAGTATGTCACCTCACTAACATGATCTCCATATAATATGACCATGTGTATATCATGCTCCTCTCTCAAGCATGCAAATATTTCCTCGCCCTAGAGTGGTGGTCATAAAATCTGATAAACATCATGATGAGTCACTATCAACTCTCTGATTGATAGATGGAAGTTGTTGGTGGTGTGATCCCACCTCTCAATCAATGCTATCATAAGGGAACATCTTAGATGAATCTATAGAACCATTTCACTCCTCTTAACCCCATGGCATCCATGTGATTCCACTCATCTAGAGTGACATCCCTCCTCATATGTGTCAGCAACCTTGGTAGATGATCTCATAAAGTTAGCTCTATCCTCGCCTACATCCATCCACATAATAAATTAGGTCATATACATTTTAATATACTTTATCACCACCTTTTTTCCCTTCTCTTTGGGAGAACTACATTGGTTTGAGGCCCTATACCAAGCTATGTAAGTAACACTTAGTCGACACAGGGTCTTCTCAGGTTAACTCAACCATATACCCACCTAACTAACTACCCTACTCTTTTCTCTCTACCCTAGTCTTCACTACCTCTCTCTACCCTAGACTTCATTACCTCTCTCTCTCTACCCTAGGATTCATTGCCTCTTCTCTCTCTCCACCCAAGGCCTACCTGCCTATCACAAATCTAAGATTCATGACCTATATCCTTGACCCTTGACACTATGCCCTATCTTTTAAGCCTAGACCTCTTGACCTATCTCAACTTATCTTTTTACCCATTTACCCTACCATAACTTTTTAGATCTTTTTCCTAGGCTCTGGGAGAACTACATTGGCCTTAGGCCTGACACCAGGATATATAGGTAGCACTCAATCGACATGGGGCCTTATAAGGCTAGCTCGACCATAAGGCTAGTTAACTAATTCAACTAAGAATTCAAATTTACCCTTTCTCCTCTTTTACTAGTTTTTCACAGTCATCAACATTAGCATTAATGCTAATAGCAGTAATTTATATGCCTAAGTATCAATCGATATTGATAGGCACTTGTCAAGATCCATGCCATGTCAGCTGATGTTGATGGACATTGCTAACATCAGTGATTGGTTCAACCCCAGGGTTAAGTGACCTAAACCAAAGATTACCAAATTTTACCTAAAAACCTACCCAAACCATCACCCAACTTATCTTAAAACTAACCTACCCTATTTTCTACACCTTTATTAATTTTTTCTACACCCCAACCTCTAAAAATTTCAAATACCTAAATCAAATTTAAAACCAACTAGTAGAGACTCTTACCTCATCTCTTCATCTCCTCTTAGATGGCATAATTAGCTCTTATGGTGGTGCACCTCCTAATGGGTCCCTTCCTTGCTCTGTCATCTTAGTGACTCTCACTACTCTATATTTTCTCTCCAATCACAAAGTTACAAATGAGTTTGGTCAGCCATCGATGTCAAAATTATTGACCTAATATACCGATGTTGATGCTTATGAAAACTAACATCAGTAATGTTACCCTAAGTTTTTTGACATTAGCACTTTATATTACTGATATCGGCAATGTCACTGACATCGACACCATTCCAATAATGTTTTCCCCCAACATAACAACCCTAACTCTTTAGACTTTACCCATATACTAGGGCAATTAGAGATCACATATATCTCCTCAACCATAATAAATACCATTGGAGATCACTTAAATCTTCACCCATAATGACTTTGCTTAGAGATCATGAATATCTCCTCACTCATTGACCCTTTTACACCAACCTCACATTGCTTGTCTTGACCTCTTATGCTATTCCATTATAGTTGGCTATTATGTGCATGCATGTATATTAGGTGTTTTAGATGGAAACTAAGCCCATCTTATCACCTTCAACCCTTTTGTGTTTCCTAGGGGCACTTCCTACCCCAGATACCTAGGACACATCAACCATTGGAGCTATAACTTTGATTGTCTTGACCTCTCAACTATCACTTATAAGTTGTATTTTGGGTATTTCTATCCAAATCCTCCTCAACCTTGCCTATTCTTGACTTGATCAACTATAGCTCATAGTAGTATATGCATACAAATTGATACTCAATTCTTCACCACTTACCCAAATTACCTTTTTATCAAACTGGTACCTGATTCTAGTTTCTCCTCCATCGATTCCCATTTTGAGGGGGGATACCTCATCCAATACTTGGAGCATCTAAATATTATTTTTGTCTTGTAACTTGTCAATACAAATTATAAGACAAAAAGGGGAAAATGTAGACACCAAAATTACATCACACACATGTGCATAACTCCCTATGTCAAAACCCCCTTAAGCCCATTTCAATAATAATAATAATAATTAATCTCCCTAACCCATGATTTTACCCCTCACACATTTAATTAATTTTAAATACGTAATTAAGTTCATTAAAACCCCCTTTTTCCACCTTACCTAGCCACCTCACCCTATGACTAATTCCCACCTGATGAGTCACCTCAAGACTTGGTCCCCTCATCCTAACTACCTAAGACTTATTCTCACTTCTAAACTAAATTCTTAATCAACTACCTCCTTCTTAACCTCTTACTTTTACCATTTTCAAATGGGTGCCACACTTGGCATGAAAAATAATAGAAAATAGGCCAAAAATAGTAAAGTTTACATATTCTAGGGTTGCCAACATTAGTCAACCCATGACTGACTTCAATGGGATCGCTAATGTCAGAAATATAAGCCAAACTCCAACCTAAAGTTTAAGTCAGTAAAAATCAAGAAAATTCAGTCTTACTTGCATTCAAGCTCTTGGCATTCTATTTTTGACATCCTGAATTACTATCATAAGTTAATCATGATTAGAAATTGAGCTCTTAAGAACCAACAACATCTGCTTGTTCTCTCTATTTAGGCATTCAGGTTCAAACTCCCTAATAAGGATCATCAATCTGGTACTTATCATTTAGTAACCATAGCTAAGTATATCAATTACTCTATAGGTATTTTAAAAAATTTATTCTTATATCACTTTATATCTACTATGCACTACTTTACACACCCCTAACCGACCCCTGTGAGGGAGTTACAAAGCTTCCTTGCTTGTTTCCCCTTAACTTGACACACCAAACCTCTAATGAGATCTACCCAAATCATACTCTCTCTCTCTCTCTCTCTCTCTCTCTCTCTCTCTCTCTCTCTCTCTCTCTCTCTCTCTCTCTCTCTCTCTCATAACTCTCACCAACCTCCTAGACCTGATCAAAACCATTTCCCATACCCAAAAAATCCATCTATAATCCACTAGCCAATTATTGCCCCTAACAACCTCGGTAGCCTAATCGACATCGGTCACCTTACCTACCAACCTTGATAGTATAACTGATATCAGTCACTCCTCTATTGACGTTGATAACTGTATATATCCTAAACTCTCTAAAACCTACCCAAACAACTTCTAAAATACAAACAAAGTACACCACCTACACCCTGACACTCTCTACTGCACTCAGGTTACAAATAATGGTAATATCATCTCTCTTTCACTCTCTTTTAGTTATTTATTACTCTTTTGTTTCTTAAAAGTGGACTGTCATCTTTAAAGAAGTTTCACACTTCCTAGAACAAGCACGTAGCTTGGTAGCCCACTCATTTAACTACTAACAAACATTTTATGGTAGTGATTTCTTACTTGCAGATAGTCCTCCCCAACCAAAGAGGAGTGCTCACAATGTTTGGATATGGTGCACAAACCAATCCCTATCATTCCTTTCTATTTTCTTTAGACTTGAAATAATCAAAATTTAGCGAAACATGAACCCCTCAATCCTTGACACTAAGCCAAAAACTTGGTCAATAAAAAAAACCTTGAATCCAATGAAATAAATCCCACTTGAAGAGAGACCATTAAAAAAAAGATGAACAAATGTCAATGAATTATAATAAAATGAATTAATTAAATGAGAAAAAGTAACTCTAATGCCATAGTAAAATCCGAAGTAAAAGCAAGAACAAGATAAGAGTAGAAGAAGAATTGAACCAAGGATAAATCATAGCTAATCAACATGATAGAAAATAAGGACTAGAGTAGGAAACCACACATAAAAGAAGGTTGAGAAAGAAGCCGATACCAAAAGTCAAACATATGAATAGGGAAAAAACTAAGATAACAAGGATATTAACATGCCAAGATAGAAATAATAAGATTAATACAAACTATGTACAAGAAATAGAGAAAATCTCTTAGTAAAAATAAATAGATAGATATAAAGTATTAACCAATGATAAGATCATAATAAAATGAGTTATCATCATATTCCATATAAGTTGAAGCACATGTATCATCAAAATTAAAATTAATATGCACTGAGATACCCATGGATCCAAGAAAGTATCACATTACCATCATCTTCATTATCTACGATACCTTACTTTACAAAGAGTAAATCATTCATAATAATGTTATCTTAAATAAATGGATCATTTTTAGGCTATGTTATATGTGCAGTGATAATAGGCTATGATAAAAAAAAACCCTTGCAGGGGTAATATTTTGTTCTCAAATCTTATTCTCTCTTGCTAGAAGTCTAATCATTGGTTTTTGCTTTGAAATTTCTTTAAGAAATATTTCTTATTGAATTTATTATTGTGGTGGATAATAAACATCTATTTTAGTTGTAAAGAGTTGATCTTCATACATAAACTTTAAACATTAATATAAAGTAGATCCAATTTCTATCATTTGATATATCCATGGTCTACCGAGGAAAATATCATAAGATCCATTATTTGGCACAAAATTAAACAAATTCAAAACCATCTTAAGATCCATAATAATGGGAAAAATAACACACCCAAGTGGCTCTATAATAATTTCATCATATCCCATAAATAATTGTTAAGGTACTTGCTAAATCTCTTCTATTTATTTTAAGACCATGGATGAGTTTCTAAGCACATACAATGATACTAGAAGCATTGTCAACCATAAATCCATCATTTTATTCTTCAATTTCCCTTATGAAAGCTCATATGAAAAATGGTCCATTATACAATCTATCATTTGGAATCTCACTATCATGAAATACAAATGGAGGAGGACCTTTCTTCCTTATAATTGTAATTGTATTAACCAAACCAAGAAATCTATCAATTGCATGGGCATTAAAAGTTTTTGGTGTTTCCTTTTTATCTTTTTTATATATAACATTCAAACATTTCCTTGATCCTTTGGTTGAGCATGATGATTTTATGGAGAGTTGTTAAAAAAATTCAAATGTTTCTTTGAATCTAGTGCATCAATTTGAAGTGTATCTTGTAATTTTATGTTAATCATAACATTAATGTTATATCATAATTATTAAGAATTATTCTTGAAGTATCAATTATGTTGATGGGAGGAGTAATCATATTACACTCAAACAATCTTTTCAATACATTCTATGAACTTTCAGTTAACTGTGTAAATTTATTACACTCCTATTGTTGTGATAATATAACATATTAAACATTTGTTCTAAAACATTGACCGTACTCTTGACATCACTCTTAAGTTGAAAAGAATCGTCATACTATTAAATTTAACGTATTTTAAAAAACTTGGAACCACTAGAAGTCGAAGCATTTAACAAATCTTAGTAAAATAAGAATAGATTTAATACTTTATACAAAAGACATTGGGATTTTCAAAACATTTCTCTCTCCCCTGACCAACCTTGTTACTCTTCAACTCAAACCAAGTAGTCACCAATTAGTTCAAGCTAGGAATAACATTTAACTAATGGGTGGCCAACAAAGCATCACTCACGCACAGGCTAGACTAAGCATTACTTCTGTATGTTCATGCCAGACAAATTTCTCAAAGATGTATTTCAGGTTTTTAGGATTAAATACGATTTACTTCGTAGTAAATTGATTGACACTTTGAATAAAAATTCTCAATTATTAGACGTGGTAATAAATAACAATGAAACTCACCATGCATGTGGTTTTGAGGAATCAATTTATTTAAAATACTTAAAGTTGACTTCCTTATGAGGTGGTTTCATATTTTGTAAGTGATCTTGAAAACTATTATTAAGGTCTTCAATATCATGAATTTTAAAAATAATTTAATTTTGATATAAGAGATATCTAATATAAACATTAATATTGGGAATAATAATTAAAATATTATTATAAAATCCATTCCATTAAATGAAGGATGTAATATTAATGAGTTTGGATATAATGGCTAAAACAACATTGTTAACCTATCCTCTATCAGACTAGACACCCGTCTAATTTTTTTAAAAAAATATAAGGGTTCATCATAACTCCTCATGATATTCTACATGAAAAATTCATGATAAACATTGAAAGTGTTTTTGAGAGCTTTTCATTACATGTTATTGAAGAAATTAGAGCAAACTACATCATGACCCTTTAGAAAGCAAAACCTTCCTAGAATAATATCACAAAATATGAAAATATTTTACTAAAACAAGTTAATGATAATAAAGACATCATCATCATACAATTTGACAAAGTTAAAAGAATTTTTAATATGAGTATGAACTCTTACCTTGATAAAATAAAAGACCATGTAAAATTCAGTGACAACTATCGAATGATACAAAAAAATATCCAAATAATGGTGGCAATAAACATTTCATATTTAATCAAAAGTTCATCTCTAAAGAACATCCTAAAGAGAAAACTAATTCCTAAAAATTTCATCATGCCCAAAATCTATAGTTTCTCACAATTCACAAACCTAACAAACCCATCAGACCCATTGTGGGCATGATCAACTCTCTTAACCTAACAAACCCATCAAACCCATTGTGGGCATGATCAACACTCTAACCTATGAGCTCATAATTTACTTGTCTAATAAATTAAAACTTTTTGTAGGCACCACTCATGTCTTCATTAAAGACTAATTATTTTATGAATGTTGTAATGATTGCTAAAATGAATGAAAATGATAAAATATCATCTATCTTTTTACAAAAACGCCATTAAATGAGGCCTTGGAATTTATTAGAAAAGTAATTGATGTTGAAACAATAAAAATAGTTGAATTTTGCCTCAAATCCACTAATTTTTGTTTTTAATATGATATTTATGAACAAACAAAATGCATGTCAATGGGCTTTCCTTTATCCCCTATGATCACTAATTTATTCATGGAGAAATTTGTGGTATCATTTTTTAGATGACACTAACATGAGATGATCACATGGTATGGGCACTCTTATTAACTTCTTATTTTATTTAAACTCTATTTCAAAACACATCAAGTTCATTATGGAAGTTGAAGAAAAACACTATCTTCTACTCCTTGACTTCCTTATCACTTGTAGAGCAAAGGGTACTCCATCTAAGAAAGTTTATAGAAAGAAGTCACCTATTGATATTTTATATTATATTTGACTCCCATCATCACCCTTCTCAAACAATTGAAATTTTAAAAACATTGAACACGAGACCCCTTAGAACCACTGATCCAAAACACTTGATGAAATGAAGAGAAACACCTATACAAAGAACTAAAGTCAATTCATTTTAAGGCCACCTTAATACCAACACACAAATAGAAGATAAAAAATTCTTACCTACCATATGCTCAATGTACCTTGAAGAAACTAGCAAGGATTCTTAGAAAAAATGGCACCATAACTTATTTCAACCCCATCAATACCATTAGAAATTACCCTAGAAGTATAAAGGACTTACAAGAGCCTAAGCTTTAAAAATGAATATATGAAATTACGTGCTCTTGTAGTGTTCCCTATATTGGTGAGATCAGAAAATCATTTCATACCAAGTTTAAAGAACATGTCCAAGACTTACAACAAGGTGATATTAATAAATCAACATAGGTTGAACATGAATTTAAAACAAAACAACAAGCTCATGGGTGATGCCAAAATATTAACCTTAGAAATTTGTTGAAAGATAGATGGATTAGAGAAGCTATTGAAATCGAAAATAGACCATATAACTAAAACAAAAATGATGGCTTCAAATTTAGTCATTCTTAGAAACCCTTAATCTACAATCTCATTTTGTCCTGGATCTAGATGTTATCCCCCTTAACCTTAACTATTTTTGTGTTTTCCTTTCCTTTTTCTTTAGTAATTAAATTAATTTTTCTATTACATTAATTAATCATTCAATGAATAATTAATTTTTATATTAAATTAATTAAGCATTTAATCAGTAATGAATCTTATTAACTACTCTAATTAATCTAATTTATTTTTTTATATTTTTTCATTTTATTAAATCTGAAATTCTATCATCTTTCATAATATTTTCTTGTTTTCTTTCCTTTATATTTTTACTAATAATAATTTAATTATTTTTTTAATAAATTAATATATAATTAACTAATTAATTTATTTTTTCAAATCTTTCTATTCTCCATTATTTTTAATTCATTAAATGCTTTCCATATTTTATTATATCATTTGTAGTTTCATTCTTTTTACCTTTGATTTGTTTATTTTTACTTTGTTCAAACTATTAAAAAAATATTTAGATAATTTATGTGTCTCAAATTAATATTAATTAACTCCAATTTTTTAACCATAATTAATTATTATTTTTACTAATCAATTAATATTAAAAATTTATAAGAAAAGTAGAATCATTTTTTTAAATTTGTATTAACTTTTTAATTTCTTTTTCTATTTTTTACTTATTTTTATTCCTTGTTTCTTCTGACCATCTTGTTTATTATATTATTTTAAATTTTCAAAATATTCTTAAAAATTATTTTCAAAATAAAAATTAATTATATTAAATTATAATTTAAATTTAAAATATTTTATTTTATATATATATATATATATATATATATAAACTATTTTTTTTTGAATTTTTACCAACCTTTTTCTCATATTTTAATTTAATTAATAAAATTTGTTTTTATATATATTATTTTTATTAATTGTATCTTGTGTTTTATTCTTCAAATATTGTCTTCAATCTTCTCTTTTCTAAAAATGAATCTAATATGAAAATCTGAAATGTCAAAAAATAACAAGTTGATGGAGTTGAATCCATAATTACTCTACTCATCTTTTCTATATTGTTAAGAAACTAATATCAAAACTAAAAATAATAGTATATATTGAAAACCAATTCATTCTTAATGATTGGAAGTAAATACCACAAAAGGGACTTTAAAGTTAACTATCTAGTATTTGATAAGTCATCTTGGTAACTTAATTATCTAGTAATTGATGAGTCATCTTGGTGCCTACAAATTTAAATATAATCACATATTACCTACTAATCTTATTGGATCCTTGCTTAATTTGATCTATTTTTTCAAAGATAACCACCATAATGATATGTATTGAAAATTGAGCTAAGACATTATCAAATAGTGTGGTAAAAATAATTATAGATCCACATGATAAAGAATAAAAATAATCAAGTACATAATCCTTCAAACTCCTCAGAAATAACTTAGTTAATAATTTATCATTTTGAGAAAAATCTAAGAAAGAAGCATATAATTTTATTAATTTTTTTTTTATTTGATTAAGTAAACACTTTTGAAGTCATAGTTATGAACTAGATAAGTGAGGGTTTTGATAACTAGACCCACAACTAGATAGAGAGTTTTGAATGATGGACCCATAACCAAGAGGGTTTGGATGATCCCATAACCTTTACAATGCACAACAAGAGGGTTTTAAGGTTACCTCAACCATAACAAGCACATCCCACAACCTTAATAGATCACACAACAAGAAGGTTTTAAGGATCCCACAACCATACCACCAAGAGGGTTTAAAGTTTCTCACAACCTTAGTACAAAAAATTACTACTCAAAGAACTTCGAAGATCAAATGCCCTTTAGTAAAACTTCCCTTATGCAATAGAACAAGAGCCTACCAAGAGTAGAAGGTCTTATTCTAGCCTTCTACCTCTTGGGACTTTTGCACATCCTCTACACATCTGAAGCACAACTAGTGGGCTTATCCTACCAATGAGACCAAGCATAGTCATGAACTATCCAACTTATCCTTAGTAGTCTAGCCACAACATGAAACAAAATAGGGTTCTCCATCCAAATATGATATATATACTTAAATTCAACTGCCAACCCTAGAGCTCAAGAGAAACAAGGGTGGAATACTCTACCATCCACTTTAATGAGATAACTTTTGACTCAGTTTCATCTATCTACCGCAATCAAAACTAATGTGGACTGAATACAATCCCCTATATGTTTGGTCTTCAACAAAGTTTTCATCCATCTTCTGCAAACCCTAAGTGAAACATGTGAGTATGTATACCATCTCCATGATTCCATGGCCCACAAGTAGGACTCAACAATATTAGATCAGATTCCATATAGCCTTGTGAAGAATCCTCTATCTTCCCCATTAACCTAGAATCTCACAATTTGTCAGACTAGAGTTTCAACAAGATTTATACAAGATCCCAAACCTAGAAACCCCTCCAAAATAATGTATTTGCTAGCACAATATGCTAAAACAAGTAAGGGGCCTCTATTATCCTCATTTATTTGGGTACCAATAATGTGGATTCCTCTTATACTGGTAGACTCCAATCCATCTAAATTAACCACAACATCAACACCTGCAGCCTTCAAGTAATTACCTAGATAACCCCAATTAGGGGAAGGCTCAGAATACCTTTCAATAACATACATCCAAACCCAATACCCATAAGGAAACATGGTTCCACCATAAGAGGGGCAGTTATGTCCTTTGACCGGTTAGAATATAGTCTATGGCATGAGATTAAGATAGATACCAGAAAGAATCCATTCAAGGAGGCTATCTCACGGTAAGGCTTTGAAATTCTCTTAGATATCATGACCCTTCTCAGTGCTCACAAACAAAAGAGAGCCCTTCTAGGGCCTGTTAAAGTTAAACATAAACCTAGCCATAAAGATAAAAGTTTTTATGGCTACCTAAAAAATATGCTTCTCTTTCTGTGGGAAGAGAGACCGAGTCACGACCCTCAACATTCTATAATATGACGAGAAGAGTTTCATACCATTAAACATTTCAAACTTTGGAGCCACAAATATTATTTGAAAAGGGTGTGAAAAACACTTCATAAGCTAAGGTATTGGGAATAATATCAATCAAATTGACCATATTGTATGGATTTTGAGACACTTGAGAAAGAGTATTGATAACATTTTGTAAGTCCCAAAATGTATGCATCATAGTAGTCAATTTGGGATTTGAAATAGAAGGTGAAGTAGTAGAATATATTGGAATGGAATCATTTTTTAAATAAGTAATTTGATAAGTATTATTAGCAATAGATGGTTGAATAAGAGAAATTTAAGAAGATTATTAAGAGTTTTGAATAAATTGAGAAGCAATGGGATAAATTGGAGGACTTTAAATAACTTGAGAATAAACCATAGCATTTAAAGAATAAGGAGAAGCATTAGAAACATGAGGAGTAGGTTTATAGGAAATTTTAAAAATGACTACATTACTAAGCATAGAAAGAAATCCATGACATAAGGAAATTTATTGATCTACATTATGAGACATTGTTTATATCTAACATCTAACTTTTAAGGTATGCCTTGCACTTTAGGCCCATATTGAGCCTCTTTATTAAGGTTTTTATTATAACATTTCCCAAGACATACATCAACTAAGCTATCTCATTAGGTTTTTCCATAGTATGTTTCCTAAAACATGACAAGTTTTCAACCCTTTATTATTTATGTAAACAATATTGATGATCATGATATATTTCATATGTATTATTGAATTGAAATATATTCATATGAATATCATTCAAAGGCACATCATTATCATTTACAACATAAAATACAATTATTACATCAACACTAACTACATTTATAGTTTCAATTTTTATTTTGAAAGCAAGATTTATACTTGACCAAATGAATTTTAATAAATCCATCAAGGTCACAATTAATTAAAGTACTCTTCTTAGTTATAATATTATATCTAATCAATACTCATACACGTGCACATGCACACACATAATTTTCCTAGGGTTTGAATAATATTCAATAAAAAAACACAAAGTTTGATATAACACACAAATCAGATAGGGATAATATATTTGAGATAAAAATCCAAATCAAAATAAAATATATGACATGTGAATCAAGAGATAACCCTATAAATATATAAATAATGTAATACAATGTAGGTTCACCAATAAAATGAACCCTAATCTAAGTGTAAGAAGGAATGTGTTCACCAAAATATTTTATGAAAAAAATGTTGTACATAAAAATGAAATACATCTACCCACATGCATTTAATTAAGTCTAATTAGATAAATAGTAATAGTTATACCTAATTATTATTCCAAATATAGAGAAATAAATAACTAGGAGAGGGTTTAGAAGAGTATTTTGATTTGTAGGAAATTTAGAAACATTCATTTCAATATGACACTAGAATTAGTGTTTTTGCAGAAAGATAGTGAGAACCCTAAAATCTCATCTTGACCCAAACCTTCTTATAATAGTACACTCCATGCTTTGAGGCCCAAAAACCATGACTTTACATTTTTTGGCTTCAAATCATGGGCTCTACATTTATAAAAAAATTTCAAACATGTAAAAATTAAATTGATGATTACATTCCTTAAGATGAGGGATTTAAAAACATTTCTCAATATTTTTAAACTTTTTTCCAATCATTGGAAAATCATTATTCTTATTTAAATCCTAATAAGGAAGATAAGCCTACAAAGGATAATTGAAAGGATTTGTTACCCATTATATTTTTGACAAAGAGCCACCTAATTCTCCTAGGAAATTTTCCCTGGGGAGGGACAAGGATGGAAGGAATGAGGTAGAGTTATATGTAAATCATAAAGTCGTTATGTATTTACCATGCCTAAGTTTCTCACCCTATAGAGGGCATGGGGGTGGCCATTATTCTAAGATATCTAAGGATCTATTATATTTGGGCATATAGGATGGAATGGTTAGAGGAATATTCCTTGCTTGTCTTTGGCTATATTTCCTCCTCATTACCATATGGAGGGATAAAAAGAATATAATGTAGAACAAGATGGTTATGAGCCTATACCTCAAACTACACACCCCTATGGTGGTGGTTGGAGGGATACGTTTGATATTCTATCGCATCTTCCTCCAACTTTAATGGGTTGGTTGTGTTGGTTGCCTAGGACTTTGTTCTTTGGTTTTACTATTTATGATTTTTGTTGAGTGTTAAGGGAATTCGTTTGTAATCATATAATACTTTTTCCCCCTTGAGCCTTGATATTGTACAATATTATGCCTTGATCTTAAATTTGATCTTGATTTAATTCTTATTACACTTTTTTATTAGGGTGTGATGTCATACTACCTACATTTTTGTTCAAATGTGTATTATATTTTTTTACTAATAAAATATATATAACATGATTTCAACCAATAAAATGGTCAATCAATATATAAAATAGTTAATAAGTAAATTTTAGACTAATAAGACTCTATTAAAGAAGTGAAGTCTATGCATTTTAGAAGTGCATAGACTAATAAATATTTAGTTCATATAACACATTTAGTGAAGATGAAAATTTATTAAATGATTAAAAAAAAAACTTTAGAATAAGTAAAACTTGAATTTATTTTATATATTAAATATTCATAAAATGTTTAATCTTAATACTTCTTTGCATCCATGTATTAATTAGTGTAAGAAAGTAAAATAAGGCTAATAAAAATGCATAAATGTTGTCATTACACTTGATAAGAAACCTTGTTAGAATCGAAAGAGATATGCTCTCACTGTCAATTAAAAAAAGATCAACACATGAATTAGATTAATGATAACATATAATTAAAATAAGTTTATATTTTGGAGTATAAAAAAATAAAAATATTTTTAAAGCATTTTTGTCATTAAATTTTATGAATTTAGTGTTTGTATATTTGTTAGTAATTGGTTTAAGTTAGGTGCTATTGGTATATTTTATTATATTTTATATATGTTCTTTTTTTTTAAGTTTCTTTCTTTCTCCTCTTTCTATGTTTAAGTTTCTAGGTATATTATTGAATCTCCACTGATGTTCTTGGATTTATCTAGAGTGTCCACACTACTCTAGGGCCCATATTTTGGGTTTTTAAAATTTAAGGTGCAACCCTCCCCTTTGTCATGTATTAGTTTTGTTTTAGATCATTTAGTGTCAATTTAGCATCATTAGGGTCTTAATTTGAATTCAAATAATCTATAAATAAATAAAAATTATGATTCATTTGACACTAAATATTATCATAGTATATAAACACTATACAAAAAATCATAGAAAGATTACAAAAGATATTGTTAGAGCATTGTTAAACACTCACAAGAATTCTAGAGAGATCAAGTAATCATTAGAGTATTTTTCATTGTTTGAAGCTAGTATTTTCTATGATATACTTTTAGCACATGATTTTTTTTGTCTCACTAAAATTATTTTTTTATGCAATTTATTATTATTTTGATATATTTTTATTGTTTAAGGACCATAAAATTAGATGATGTTAAAAAACCAAGCTAACTTTTAGCACAAGCCCCAAAACATTCATTGTTTTCCTTAAGTTTCATATATTGTTGTCAATCTATGGCAAAGATAAAACCTTTTATTTTCATGTTACATGTGTCATAATGTGAATATTAGAATTAAGAAATTAAATATCTATACTAGTTAAACACAATCATCAAATCATTTTAATATTGCTTGTTAAATATCCAAAGTGTTGCCTATGCTTTGTACCTATTTGGAGCATTGAGGGTGATTTGTACATCAGTCATTGATTACTTTCAAATATCTAGGTGAGGTCTTCATCTCTTTTAGTCACAAATTTTAATATTCAAATTTAGACAACTTTCACTAGATCTTATGGTATTCAAGACACACCTCTAAACCTTGTATGATTGTCCTACTTCTAGATTATGAAATATCAATTAGATAGGATAATTATTTTTTATATGTTTATTATACTTAGTTGAAAGTAATTAGGCTATTTGTGTTACATCTATGATCATATATTTTGGTAAACCCACATTTCTATATGCACCTTAAACATCCTAAGGTTAGATATTTGCCATATTGTACTATATCTCAATTTCTAATTTTTAATATGATATATTGTGTTAGAACTAAAAAAGCCATATCTTACATTTTACTTGATTTATTTGATCCCAAACCCTACGTTAATTTTAAAATAACTCTTCAAAATCGAATATTTTTATATGGTATGTATTTTTCATGTTTGATTTCATCTTATGCCATTTAAATTATCTATATTTGTAATTTCAATTAGAAAAAATGATAGCATGTTCGGCTTGATCAAGAACTGATAGATCTAATTGAAATTTCTTTAATTAATCTTAGGTCAAGATTGAAAAAAATAGATTGTATAAATGTGTCTAATGGTACAAACATTTAATAATGTTTCTTAGCCACCCTGATGAAATACCTAGACTCATAAATGTTATGAAAGAAGTTGCATTTCAAATGAACCCCATATTATAAGCATTTCTCTAGTTGTTTCTCCATACGTTAATGCTCAACCTCCTATTTATATTGTTGCTTCCATTGTTTCTCTGGTGTTCTTCATATTGCTTAAAATATTTCCCTTACTTCGTAAAATGTTTCTATTCCTCCTTAAAATACCTTTTTTCATTCTTAACATGTTTCTATCAATTCTAATATTCCTTCCATTTCTCAAAAAAATATTACTCATAAAATTCATATTTCATCTCAACATGGTGCTAATCCTTCAATCTTTCAAAAAAATCTATTTCAAATTATTATACTTGTCCACCTCTTACTTATTTCCTAACTCTTTAAATGACTACTATGAAGCATACTTTGTGTGCCATACAAACTAAAATTGAAACCCTCACTCAAAGGTCTCATTGGTCAAATAATGAGGGACTCAATTCTAATGATATTATATTAAGCGATTTTTCCTATAAGGTTCTTATGCATCCTTTTCCAACATGTTTTTAAGCTCCAAATTTTGAATGGTTGAATGGAAAGAACATCATTCACATCTCCTTATCTACCATTTACGTTTCTTTCTTATATTTTCAATCACTGGGAAATTGTTATTCTTCTTCGAACTATAATAGGGCAACTGAGCTTGTAAAGGGTAAGGAAAATGTTTTTTTGGTTGCTTGTGCTCAGGGTCAATGGAGTTTTTAAACATCGACTACTTATTATGACATATAATGGTATATAATATCAAAGACAACACACCAAGTAATTGAAATAATGATTCGATCAAAGAATCTAGTGTGATGCAACATATCCCAACCATGATTTTTAATAATACAATGAATGATCTCTAAATACTTAATTTATCTAGAATGGCACAATAATAATTGCTAAATATTTTTTCATATTTATTTTATATTTTTGGATGCCTTAACTATACGATTTTCTTGATTAATTTTATAAATGCACTAATACACCTATATATTTAAATATTCTTGAATTCAAAATTGACATATAAATTGACATCAAACAAATAAAAATGTTGATAATACAAAACTATTAATCCTTGAAAACCCTAATGAATGAAAAAGCACCATCACCCTAGAAACATACATTTTAAATTTTTTTTTAAAAAAAAAGAAAGAAAAGAAAAGAAAGTAACTACCATATATATTTAAAAAAAAGAGAACGAGAAAAGGAAAAGACATAACACTAAACAACAACAAAATAAAACTTAACCTAATCTAATAATGGATATACTCACATAACTTAAAATAATACAATTTAATAGCTTAAAAAAATCTTAAAACCTTTTCTTAAGTGTGTACCTGCCTTACCACTTTCCCATGTGAAAAATTAAAAAAAAATTTAATAACTTAAAAACATATAATAACTTAAAAAAATATAATATCCAAGTCCATGCATATAAAAATTAACCTTAAAATACACAAGGATTTTTTTTTTAAGGGGTGCAAATGGTCCAATCTTTTCAAAGATTTCATTATCATGGAAACCTGCCGTGTTTCTTACTCACACAATCATCACTAAATATACTTTTTCTATTGACTTTGATTATCATCAATAAATATAGACTTTGATGATCACAACTGTTTCCACTTAAGAGGTCAAGTCAATATATTTTGATAAATGCAGACTAAGGAGGGTAAATTAAATAAAAATATATACGATTAACAAGTTTATATATCGAAAGAGGTCAAATTTATATATTTAAAAATTCATAAATCGAATAAAGTAAAATCCCATCTCATACAATTATTGTAGACAATAATTTATTAATATTTAATATTTAAAAATTCAACAAATAAATTTTAAATAAAATTAAATTTCGAGTTATATTTTAGACCACCTTTAAATAATGATTCATAAAATTTTCAATCTTAAAATTTCTTTCCGTTCATATGTATTAAGTAAAATGGGGCTAATAAAAAGGCATACAATTTTGTCTTTACATTCGACGAGGAACCTAGTCGGAATCGAAGGAGATATGCTCTGAGTATCATGAATTAGACATAATGATAATATAAAATCTCGTGACATGTGAATTTGACTGATGAGAATATAAAATCTCATACACGTGAATTTGACTAATGATGATATAAAATTTAATATAAATTTTAATCCTTCAATATTTTGGAGTGTAGATATTTAGAAATGTTTTTTTTGGTATTTATTAGTTGTTAAATTGTATGATTTTAGAGTGTCCACGATGTCGATCTGCTCGCTTTTCAAAATCACGGTGTATATTTTCCTCTCGTTCCATCTTTTTTTGCTTTTTAACTGTTGGATGTCGGTTTGGCGCAATTAATGTCCTAATTTGAATTCAGATTTCAAAATCATGGTGTATATTTTCCCCTCGTCCCATTTTTTTTGCTTTTTAACTGTTGGATGTCGGTTTGACACAATTAATGTCCTAATTTGAATTCAAATATTTTATAAATATACAAGCATCGTGATTCATTCGACAATAAACATTCCCACGATATCTAAATGCTACACAAAGAATCATAAAGAGATTGCAAAGGACATTGTTAGAGCATTGTTAAGCATTCACAAGAATTCTAGAGAGATCAATCAATTTCATTAGAGCATGTATCATTGTTTGAAGCTAGTATTTCATAGGGAGCACTTTTAGCGCATGTTGAATATTTTTTGTCTCACTAAAATTGTTTTCAATTATGCAATTTATGGTCTTTTGATATATTTTAATTGTTTAGGGATCTGATAATTAAATGATACTTAAGAACCAAGCTTGATCCACACCACGAGTCCCATGATGTTGGCACAGTGGACAAAGCCATGCTCGAAAAAAAATTACAGATTGTAGAGTGTGCATAAGATAATCTAACAAACAAAAAACCAAACACACAATTTTATGCAAAAGTTTGATATGTAGAAATGCAACTTATACTCAATATGAAAAATAGGGGAAAGTATAGATGTTTACAGGATTCACTAAGACTAGGATTATTATTCCCTATGATCAAAAGGCAAAGGCTTCTTTGTTGATTTGTCTAGATTGAAATCCATGA
Source organism: Torreya grandis (assembly GCA_037957365.1). NCBI lineage: Eukaryota > Viridiplantae > Streptophyta > Pinopsida > Cupressales > Taxaceae > Torreya > Torreya grandis. The sequence continues at coordinate 1,658,803 of JARHVA010000261.1, read as the reverse complement.
ATCTAGATTGACAGATGTGTTTGAATGCTAGATACATGAAACATGCTAACCAAATATTATTTGGTTTGTATGTGTAATATCTCATCTTAGTGTCCTTATGGCAAGGATGATTATAGTATATATACAATCACTACAAGAAGTGATTAAAAATGACAACATTTATAGAAGGGTGTCATTTCATCTTCTCGCCAAGTGATGGTTAAGCTTCCTATAGGTGTGTGGTTGAACTTTCAACTATGTGGTTCCACTAATAATTTTTTTGATGTGCCAAGGACCTAGAGGATGCCAATTGGTATGCCACATGAAGGAGGAACATGGCACGTGGATGTTGAATGTGCACAGATAATTGTTATTTATTCCTAGGTGTCTTTTATCTCATTAGATAGCTTTCATCTTTTTCAATAAGTTGTTTTTCCATTCTCGTAGGAATAAGAAGTGTCACATTGAGAATGTGAAGTGAACAATTCCATTTTGGCTTTTATATTGTAATGTTTGCTCTCTTTCAACTTGAATCGTGAAATAAAATTTCATTGTCATTCTATCAATAATATTTCTAACCTGTCATTGGTATCAGAGCTTAGGATTTCATTTGTGTAATTTGTCACTCTTCTCTCCTTTTTCCAATTGTAAAACCTATGTTTTTTCAACTTTGTTTATTATTGGTTGTTTATAATGGCATTCCAACTATAGAGAGGTTCTTCCTCCCTGTTATATGAATTCTACACTAATCTGAGGCATTTAGCTAACCCATACCAATCAAAGTTGAGGCATTTTATTGTTGGTTGTAGGTTATGTGGACTATTTGCATATTTTGGGACATTTATTACCATATTTTGTCTTTTCTAAATCTTCTTTGATAGTCTATGATGGTGTTCTAACTTCCAAACTTTAAATCTCTACTAGGCCCATATTAATTCATTTAAGGTGTGGAGCTATTCTTGTTAGAATTCAACTCTTTTTGACATTGTGGAGCATTTTATATGTCATTAGATTATGTTTTGTCTCATTGGACTGCATTTTATACCCTTGGGCAGGGTTTATGATTTCATAATAGAATATGATGTGGCTTTGTATTACCTTGATTTCATTTATTGCTCAAATGTAATATCCCCAACCAATAGGGACTATTGAAAGACAAAAGCTCTGAATTGCTTATCTATATTTCTGCAAGATATCTTCAAATAGATAAATAAATCACAGTATAATCTCTTATTTATTTGCTCATATGCTTACAATAGAGGTCCTATGTCAAGTATACAAAGAATATTGAAAGTACGGCCTTAATAACCTGAGTATTCTACAAACTGGGAAAGAAATCTGGATCTGGTACATCTCGGCGTGCTGTGTCAAAAACACAGTTGCCGACGTCGGTTATACTACTGTCGTCGGTCGATTGGGGTTGTTAACCTGCCGACGTCGGTGTGAGGTTGACCGATGTCGGTCTCTGCCTGCCGATGTCGGTGTCTGACCTTTCTGCTGATGCGTATAGATTTTCATGGATCTGTACGGACTTCGTACGGCCACCAATATAACACAACCTGTATGCTTGATCTTGATCTAGAGAACTATGGGCGAAAACAAAAGATCTATATCTGGATAATTCTTGAATCAAAACCAAAAATAAAGAAATACCTGTGAACCCTTGTGATAGCTTCTGTATGAAGTTATCTCTCAAACTTGTAAACCCCTATGATAACTTTTGTATGAAGTTATCTCTCAATTTGGCAATAGATCGGCTGATCTCTCACAACCTCTAAATCGCACACAATGAAGAGTTGACATTCTTCAATGCAAATGGAATCTTGGAACCCTTGGCTCAGTCTTCACAGAAGAATTCTTCAATATCAAAATCAATAATCAATCATGAATTCAAACTCTCTCCCATGAAAAACCCTTATACCCTCTAAAGGTGTGCTTGCTAAAATTAGATTTCATTAAATTAGACTTAGGGCTTCTTAAATTAGAATTAGGGTCTTAAAATTAGACCAAAATATTAATAATTAATAATTAATTAATATTTAATTAAAATTAGACCAAATAATTAATATTTGATTAAATCAATCAAATATTAATATCTCCCTTAATTCATGTCCGAAAGAGCCCAAACGAAAGCCAAGCCCAGCTCCATCAAAACCCTCTATCCATCCCATCAGCCTATGAGGGTCGCATAATAGGCTAACCATCAACTCTGGACATGTCAACTAAAAAGGGGACATGACAATCCGCCCCTCCTAAAATTGCTTGCCCTCAAGCAATCGCTGAATGATAAACCAATCAATCCACCTGGATCCCAAATGTAGTCATGATCTACCCTGTTGTCAATCAACGCTAACTCCAAGCCATGTCTATCACCACTCTCATCCAATGTCACCACATCATCCCTAGTACCAAGATAAGAATCCCAACATCCAATCCAAGAACGGAAATCAATTGGCAACTGAAGTAAACTCCTCACCCAAATAATATCTAAGTCTGGAATGTGAATGCTAGACATACTCATATCATCAACATGTGGCCCACCTGTAACAAAAAGCTGAGTCCCTACCACATGTGCTAACTCCTGAACTAAACTCACCTCAAGACAAAGCTCGTCCACATGTCTCTCCTGTGTTGGTGCCAATGTGCACTCGGCAGCGAACTCTCCCATATCGTGTGGTATGAGCCTCTCCATCCGATGAAAGAACATATTTTTGATGTTGCTGCCCCGTATTGCCTTAAGAATATGTGTCTTCCCACCAACATAAAAATGAACCTCCATGTCCTTAAGATGAAGAGTGACTTCCTCAAGGGAATGAAGCCACTTCATACCCAAGACTAAGTCTATGTCCCCCATGTTCACCACATAATAATCAGCGTTGAACTCATAGTTGTTCAATCGCAATGGGAGGTCTCTAATCATCTGCTCACACCTAAGAGTGTGACCATCAGCCACCTTAACTTTAATGCCCTTGAAATCTTTGGTAGTGAGTCCACACTTCTCCACAAATTTAGCATCTATAAAATTATGTGTGGCTCATGTATCAAGAAGGGTGATGACCTTTTATCCTGCCAAAACTCCATGGAGTCTAAATGAATCATCCGACTGAATGCTGGATAGGCGTGCCTCTTGTATGTGTAGCTCTAAATCTGCCTCTGCCTTAGGCTCCTCAGGACTATCCTGCTATTTAGAATCTTTTGATTCTGAATCCTCATAATACGCCCACATCACACGATTTGCCTTGCCCTTAGGCCTCAAAGGACAGTCATGGTTGGCATCATATGAACCTTTGCAGTAGAAGCAAAGCCTTTTCCTACATAGATTGTTAAGAGCCTCTTGATCCAAAGGTGGTGCTGTTGGGTTGGCCTTTGAATCATTCTTAGCACCTGATGTATCTTTATTGAAATCTAATCCCTCTCTATCTCCGTTGGAGCACTTATGGTCCCTGGATTAAGAAGTACCTATGGAGTTAGATCTACTTGATGGGACTACCATCTCCATACTATGCGCCTTCTTCATAGCTTCCTGTAATGAAAGAGGATCAAAGCCTTTGATCCAACCTCTCAATGGTTCTATCAATCCCTCCATGAAGAGCACTACTAGTCGCCTCTCTGAAATGTTAGGAACCATAACTGATAACTTTTGAAAGTCACCAATGTAAGACTCTAGGCTGCCACTCTGGCGCAACTATGCCAACTCTTGAAAATATGATTCTGGATCCTTCCTATCAAAACACTCCACCAACCTATCCACAAACTCCTGATAAGATGTGATCCGGTCATGATGGAGTGTCACCATCCCGTGGTGCCACCAATCATGAGCTACTCCCTCAAGATGTAGTGTCTCATATCTAATAGCATCTCCCTCAGCCATCGGTCGCAATGTGAGAAATGTATCTAGCTTACTAACCCAGGCCTGTGCTGTCACCTTACCACTACCATCAAATATCGCTAGTGTGAGCTTGCTCGTAGCATGCTTCAAATCATTGTTCTGGTGTCTAGGTCTCCCATCTTGTCTAACCAATCTGTAGTGCTCTCTCCTCAAATTAATAAAACAATCAAAGAACATCTTCTCCCGAACTTGAGGAGCTAATAAGTCCCACTCATCACTTGTAGCCATGAGGGTATCTGCAAATTGGGAATCTTTTGTCTCCTCCTCTGCTGGAACTTCTGGTTCCTCTTGAACAAACGTAGGATGTGTAGGTCTATCCACTATTCTGGAGTGGGCCTTCTGGGGTCTCTGATTAATAGTAGCACTCCTGTTATCTCCTTGTTCCCCATTCTGTCTATCAGGTGCGTTCATCCTTCTTATCATAGTAGTAAGTGCCTATAGTTCTTGTGTCATCTCACGGTAGGTTTCTCTAGTACCCGAATCATCATTATGTCGGTGGCCCTTGGGTGAGCTACCCTCACGTCTGTCACTCATGATAATCAGCTGTTGTTCTAACACCTAGGTACCTTCAAGCAAGGCTCTACTGCGTGTGTTATACCTATGTGGTCCCAACTCTTGTGGCTGCATAAGATTGTCAAACCCTCAGGATGGCAGGATTTAGCTTTGATACCACTGTAATATCCCCAACTAATAGGGACTATTGAAAGACAAAATATCTAAATTGCTTATCTGTATTTCTGCAAGATATCTTCAAATAGATAAATAAATCACAGTATAATCTCTTATTTATTTGCTCATATGCTTACAATAGAGGTCCTCTGTCAAGTATACAAAGAATATTGAAAGTACGGCCTTAATAGCCTGAGTATTCTACAAACTGGGAAAGAAATTTGGATCTGGTATGTCTTGGCCTACTATGTCAAAAAAACAATCGCCGACGTCAGTTATACTACCATCGTCGGTCGACTGGGGTCGTTAACCTGCCGACGTCAGTGAGAGGTCAGCCAATGTCGGTCTTTATAGGTCTCTGCTTGCTGATGTCAGTGTCTGATCTTTCTGCTGATGCATACAGATTTTCACAAATCTGTACGGACTTCATACGGCCACCAATATAGCACAACTTGTATGCTTGATCCTGATCTGGAAAACTATGGGCGAAAACAAAAGATCTATATCTGGATAATTCTTGAATCAAAACCAAAAATAAAGAAATACCTGTGAACCCTTGTGATAGCTTCTGTATGAAGTTATCTCTCAAACTTGTAAACCCCTGTGATAACTTCTGTATGAAGTTATCTCTCAATTTGGCAATAGATCGGCTGATCTCTCACAACCTCTGAATCGCACACAATGAAGAGTTGACGTTCTTCAATGCAAATGGAATCCTAGAACCCTTGGCTCAGTCTTCACAGAAGAATTCTTCAATATCAAAATCAATAATCAATCATGAATTCAAACTCTCTCCCATGAGAAACCATTATACCCTCCAAAGGTGTGCTTGCTAAAATTAGATTTCCTTAAATTAGACTTAGGGCTTCTTAAATTAGAATTAGGGTCTTAAAATTAGACCAAAATATTAATAATTAATAATTAATTAATATTTAATTAAAATTAGACCAAATAATTAATATTTGATTAAATCAATCAAATATTAATATCTCCCTTAATTCATGTCTGAAAGAGCCCGAACGAAAGCCAAGCCCAGCTCCATCAAAACCCTCTATCCATCCCATCAGCCTATGAGGGTCGCATAATAGGCTAACCATCAACTCTGGACATGTCAACTAAAAAGGGGACATGGCATCAAATATCCAAAGAGGCATGTGGGTCATGAATATAACATTAGAGGATTTTTGAATTCTTCAACAAGTTTCACTTACCTACACTTGGTGCTTCAACAACCAAGTAGGTTGTATTTTTTAAATCTTCCAATATTGGAAATTTTTTATATAAGATAAATAGAGGAGTGAGGTACACATTTTAAAGATTGTTTTATTCAAAAATCAAAATTTTAATTTTAAGTGCTTTTTCAAATTTGAAGCATTTTAAATTTTGAAGTGTAAAGAAAATTTTTCATTTCCAATAACAAATTGAAAAATTACCTTGAGCAAGCTACTCTAATAAGCAAATTTGGCAAAAACAAACCAAATTTTGCAAATTCAAGGAGAAATAAGGAGATCTACTCTTTTACCCATTTGTTTTTGTCAAAAAACATAAATCCAAACATTAAAAAAAAACCAAGTATATCCTCAAGTATGTGGTTTTCTTCTTAAACCGATATTAATGATATGGTGAATTCTTTTCACATGCCACCTAGGTACCATATATACCACTCTACTCTCATGTACCTTAAATCTACTTTTATGTATTATCATGTATATATAAAGGGCTAGCTTCTTCCACATACTGATGGTTATATAGGAAGGGTAGGATATAGAGAATTTTGGTATATAGATATGGTGGTATATAGAAAAGGGGACCATTTTAGAGTGATAAAGAACCCATTTAGGGTTAACAAAAAATCCAAACTCCAATATTAAACTAAAAACTCAAATAATGCATTCAATCAAATCTATCATTGGCACAATATTGATTAGTAAAGAAAACTGGTGATAATGGTCTTGGCAAGTGGAGAACACACTCATCTTCAATGATCTATTGGGTGAATATTTTGTCAATCGGCTAACTGATGAGCAAAATAGGTCTCTTCAACCACAGCATAGGGAAATTGGTCGGCAAGATGTGCAGGTTTACTACATCAAAAGGGGACAAATCTCTCCTCTCATCAAGGGGAGGTTCCCTGTAGATATGCAGGAGCTATATATTATATATATAAACAGAAAAATAACACTCAAGGGTAGGATAAACCATCCATCTCTCTTTTTTCAGAGATGATGTTCACAAATCAAAGGATAAATCCTAATGAAATGATAGAAGACACTCCTCTTCTTTCAAAAGTGTTGCTCAATAGACAAAAGGAATCTTTCAGGTGATGATAAGTGACTGTAACAGGGCACAGTAACACAATAGGATGAAATGAGACACAAAGTCTCCACCTCAATTGCGAAAGAGTGAAATATGAAAGACAATGAGGGCACAAAGTCATCCTAAGATATTTTACATAGAAAAATAATATGAATAATAATGAGGGCATAAAGCCATCCCAAGATCCTTTACATAGGAATAGAAAATAAGACAAACTAAAGACAATTGTGGCAGCACAAAGTCTCTTCATAACTGGCTTCAGGACATCTTCCTGATCACTTTCACTAATTCTGCTTATTTAATCAAATGGACAAAAAATGTATTAAGGAAATAGACATAAGAACAATTTCCCCAACAACTAAGCTATTCCAACACAAAGTCTGAAAAGTCACTTGTTTTCTTATTCAAATAACAAAATATGATCAACAATCTGAGCTCAAAGTCTCAGTAATGCCTTTTAATTTGGGTAGAGTTTCATTTTTGATTACAGACCGAGATCCCTCAAACAATAAGAGAGAGTCCAATATATAGCTCTCCAAGAAAGACTTGGGAATAGTAACACATCATGTTGCATTCAATATATTTTAAATTCTATCAAGAAGATATGTTGGAATCGAGCGTAGTTGTCTATTTGCTTTTCTCAATGCAGAGAAACAGGTCATGCCATTGAATGTTCATGTTCTCCAATGTCCACCTGGTGGACTACTTCACCTTCTAGAAACATATCCCATGCATGGATATTTCTAGTCCTTCATCATTCCTCCTTTTTTGGCTGTGTTTTTTCCTTATCTGTGCGATTTGAGCTCTCAGGCTATCTCTTTAGCCAATCATTGAATTTGTTCACAGGGTTTGTGCCGTATTTGAAAATCAATGGATATTTTATTATCTTAAATTTGATGTCCACATGGATGTCAATGGTTCAATTGCTTCCCTGGTTTAATCACTTTCTTAGTTCAATCGCTTTCTCTATTTTTCTAAGTCCCTTGATCTCTTTGAATCCATTAACCTCGCTGAACCCATTGAACTCATTGAACCAATTTGGTTTAAGGTTCAATGGTTGAACGGTTCATTATTTTGTTCTTCAAAGTCTTCTTTTCTTCACTGCCCTCCGCAAGGGCACTTGGTCTCTTTGCTTTAGGGCATTCCTTTGAACCAACCGCTTGAACCAACCGATTGAACCTTTAAACCTTTAAACCCTTTTGGTTCAAGGTTCAATGGTTTAATGGTTCAAGCACTTTCTTGTGTTTTGTTCATTCACTTGATCACTTGAACGAACTGTGTTGAACCAACTGCGTTGAACCTTCCTTTAGAATCATCTGTCATTGTCTCTTTCTTTGCTTGAGGCTATTTTCCATTGATATTAGCAAGTGACACGTGGAATCTTCCGTTGGGCTTTAAAAAGGACATGTGGCAAGTTTCACTGTAACTTGGATACCTTTTGAGAGTCCTATGGAAGATGACATGTGGCACTTTCCGTTGAGCTCCTAGATACACTATAGAAACATTCAGGACTCTTTTGGATTTACGCAGATGTTGACACATGGCACGTTTCGCTTGAGTTTAACGACTCACCTGGGACTCACCACAGTCCTTACTCAATAAAATGAAGAAGCTACAGATGTTGATACATGGCGACTTCCAGTGAATTTTGTAGGTGACATGTGGCATGTTTCATTGCTTTGAAAGTTACTAGAAATTGTGTCTCGATAGACGACACGTGGTGGCTTTTACTACTTCTTTTTGAAGGACATGTGGTGCATTCCATTACAACTTGATGAGGGACACATGGCAACATCCAAGATTTTATTTCCTTAACAAGTTTTCTATTTCTTCGGACTTTTCTTTTGGAAAAAAAGTCTGAAGGAATTCTTTCAGACAATTTGTCTGAAGGAAATCTTCCTAGGTGAATTCCTTCAGACAAAAAGTCTGAAGGATTTTTTACTTAACCATTTTGCCATTAGAACTTTTCTGAAGGAAGTCCCTATGTCTGCCTTTGCTTACTGCCCTCCGTTAGGGCACTCGGCTTGGTTCAATGTCCTCTGCAAGGGCACTTTTTCTTTTAGCTTTGTTTTAGTCAATTTTCTACTGATTTCAATAGGTGACATATGACAGTATCTGATGTGAAATAGGTGAGGACATGTGGCAGCATCCACTTAACTTATAGAGGCTTTGGATGCCTTTTGAGAGTCCTACAGAAGATGACATGTGCCAGCTTTCATCGAGCTCATAGAAACACTATAGAAACACTCGAGACTCTTTTGGATTCATGCAGATGTTGACACTTGCTGCATTCCATTTGACCTTAGCAACTTACCTAGGGTCTGCCATAGTCTTTACAAAATAAAAGGAAGAAGCTACAGATATTGACACTTGGTGTGCTCTGTTTATCTTACAAGGGACATGTGGCAAGTTCTGTTGCTTTGCAGAAGCAAATCATAATGTGTCTCGATAGATGACACTTGGCAGCTTCCACAATTTCTTCATGATAGAAAAAATGGCTAAGTGTTGAACCTATTTCTCTCTTGCAGAGTCCATAGATTCAAGCCTACAGAGTCTGTAGAAATGAGTTTGTGGAACTGGCAGAGTCCGTAGATTCAAGCCTGCAGAGTCCGTAGAAATCTGAAAAAGCTTGAACAATGAAGAATTTTGAATGCTCAAAACAATATTTGAGGAGGGGAGAGAGAATTTTGCTCTGTTGGACCAAAATAGTTCAAATGTTGTCCAAAAATGAGTGATATTTTTGGGGGACAATAGCTGGCTCCAGTTGGGGAACTTTCTTCAGTTAAAATTTTTGGAAAAGTTGAGGGGAGTACAAACCAAAATATCCAGTGTCTTAAAGTGTGCCATTGGGATATGGATTCATGTTACCCAAAAATAAAGGCGACAAAAACAAAAATGAAAGCACAAAAATATAACTAAAGACTATAAAAATATACATATGTACAAGCTAATCTTATCTGATACTTCACAGATTGAAGTGTTTCAGATGTTACCCATTATAAGGCAGAGGGAAGAGTGTGCCGCTTGATATTTCAATAGGAAGCTATTCTCACCATTGAGTTGATGGATAATAAATGGGCCTCTCCAAAGGGAGTAAAATTTCCCATGCATCCCCCTTGGTTCTCTTCTCTTGTCCCATAGGAGGACTTGATCTCTAACCTGGAAATCACAAATTTTTGCCTTCTGATTGAAGAGCTTCTTCACCAAATTTTGATGGGAAGCAATTCAGTCCACCACCATAGTTCTCTGTTCATCCAGCTTAGTCAAGCACATGATCCTTTTATCAAGGGGGCTTTCATATGTCTGATCTTCAATTGCCTTAGCCAATTTTAATGCTGGCAATTCTAAGGTGATTGGTATCTCAGCATTGATACCATAAATAAGTTGAAAAGGAGACATACCAATTACCCTTTTTAGTGTAATTTTGTCTGCCCATAGAGTATCAACCAATGCTTTATGCCATGTCCTTTGGTTGTCATCTACCAGTTTCTTAATGATAGTCACCAGGTTCTTATTTCTTGATTCAACTTGTCCATTCCCTTATGAAAAGTAATCAGAAGAGTGAGAGAGAGTAATCCCATAGTAAAAGTAGAACTGAGTAATCTCTTGGAAAGTGAAACAAGCTGCATTATCAGTAATAATCTTGGTTAGGACCCCAAACCTGAAAATGGTATTCTCCTTGAGGAAATTGCACACTACTTCTAAAGTATCATGCTTGGTTGGGATAGCTTCCACCCACTTGGTGAAGTAGTCAGTTGTTGTAAGGACATAATCATGTCCAGCACTTGAAGATGGGTTTACAACTCCAATAAAGTCAATTCCCCATTATTGGAATGGTTCATCTATGACCACTGGCTTGAGAGGCAGGGCAACTAACTTGGGTCTCCCAATAAACTGTTGGCATAGTTCACATTTCCTTACCCATTTGTATGCATCTTGGAAAAGAGTTGGCTAGTAATACTTGGCTCACAAAATTTTATGGGCAGTCACAGGAGAAAAAAATGTCCTCCATAGGCTAGATTGTGGAAGGATTTCAAAAGTTGTCTTTGTTGTTTCTTGTCCACACAATGAAGGAACACTCCATCAAGGCTCCTCTTGTATAGGCCATTATCCCAAATGACAAAATTGGCAGATTTCAACTTGATAGTCATCATTTCTTTGTAAGATAGGTGAGCAGGACACTCACCATAAGTAAGGAAATGAGAAATACTTGAATACCACTCATTCATGGTGGAGACAAAGAGGACTGTCGGTTTATCTTCAACCTCTATTTCTTCATGCTCTATTTCTTCTGGTTTATTATCAACAATTAATTGACATAGGCCTTTTCCCCATATTAGCTTTTTTGGCTTGATGAATAGATCAAACTCCTAGATCTTTGCAATCCAATTGTCTCTTTTCATCCCAAACTCCTATTGAGTTAGTATAGATTTGACCATGGTATCAGGAACCAAGGCATTAGTGTGAGAATTCAAGATGTAGAAGCGAAATTGTTTGACTGTTTTCACCATTGCATAAGCATGCTTCTCCATGTTCGAGTACTTCAGCTCATGAGCTTTGAGAGGGCAGCTCATGAAAGAAATAAGAGATTCCATATCTTCTTTATTCTGTTGAACCAGAATTGCTGAAAGCATGTGTTCAGAGACATAACTATATATGATGAACTCTTTTTTATAATCTAGACAAACCAGAATTGGGGCGTGGGCAATGGCAGTCTTGATATTCTCAAATGCTAACTTGCCTTCTTTAGTCTTGCTAAAAGTAGCCTTTCCCTTCATCATGTTCACAATGTGTCGAGTCTTCTCAGCAAACTCAAGGATGAATCTTCGTAAGAAATTCACTTTTATGAAGAAAGAGTGAACAATAGTCTTACTTGTAGGCAAGGTAAGCTCTTAGATAGACTTGACTCTATCTGAGTCAATATTTATGCCTTCTTTAGACATAATGTGTCTGAGAAGTTTTCCCTCTGTTACTCAAAAAATTGACTTCTTGGGGTTCAAAGAAATGCCATTCTGGTGGCAGTGCTCCAACACTTGTTGCAAGTGGCGTATATGATCTGGGTGATGCTTAGAAAAGACAGTCAAGTCATCAAGATAAACTATAATGAGCTTACCCATCTCATCCTTGAAATCAAGGTCCATTACTCTCTGAAAGGTGGTGCCAGCATTTATCAAGCCAAAAGGCATTCTTCTATATGCAAACATACCCCAAGGTGTGGTGAAGGCTGTCTTGTGCTGGTCTACTTCACCAAATTCAACTTGATTGCATCCTAAGAAGCCATCTAGCATTGATAACATCTCTTAACTAGTCACTATCTGAAGCACTTGATCCATGATTGGCAAAGGATAGTTATCCTCCAAAGATGACTGATTTAGATTCTTAAAATCCACATAGATGCAAATTTTGCCATTCTTCTTCCTTACAGGGACTATGTTGGCAATCCATGTGGAATGATGGATTGGGAAAATTATCTTAGCATTCAACATTTTATATATCTCAGACATAATAGTACTTGATATCTTCATATTGTATAGTCTAGATTTTTACTTGTAAGGCATCGAGTCAACCTTGAGAGGAATTTCATGGTGAATTTCCTCAGGCCTGAGAGACTTAAGGTCATCATAGGAATATGCTAAGACATCCATGTATTGGCTAAGCAAATTAGTAAAATTGAACCTCTCTTCGGGAATGCAACATTTACCAATGTTAACCATCTTGGGATCTTCTTTGGTACCCAAATTAATTTGATCAAACCCCTGGGAGGAATTTGAATCCATTTGTTATTGTTTGATGAATATTTCATGTTTGTCAAAAAAATTTTTGAGGGAAACTAGACCTTTGGGAATTTTATTCCCTTTGAGTTGCAAGAATTCCTCACCTGCATCTATATTTGATTCAAGAGCTGATTCACACTTTTGAGGTTCACTACTTTCAAAATGCAGCCATTCAATGGTATATTTTTGTTCCAAGAAGGCAATGATTTGGTTGTCATTGTTAAACACTTGCCAATGATTGGCATTATTAGGTACGCTTGATCGGAAGACCAACTTGATGGTATATTTTCCTCTTGTGAAGTCTAGGTGAGGGACTAAGAGAGTTTTTGAAATAGCCAGTGCATCAGCTTGGCCATTGAATTCCTTGGGTGTGGTAGAGATGTTGAAAGCATCAAAGCTTTCAATTTGATCCTAGACTAGATTGCAATAGTGGCATAATCTCTCATTTTTGGTTTGGTATAGGTTTCTCACCTGAAAAACCACCAACTCAACATCTCCTTTGGCATGAAGGAGTTTGACACCTTTGTCTTTAGCAGCTTTCAATCCAAGCAATAGGGATTTGTATTCAACAGTATTGTTAGTATTTCTGAACTATAACTTATATGAAGAGGGAAAAATATCCCCTTGAGGAGATATCAACACAATCCCAGAACCTGATTTGGTAGAGGAACAACTTCTATCAAATTCCAACATCCATACCTTATTTGAAACTGATCCTTTCTCATATTTCTCTTTGCTTGGGAGGGGGAATTCTTCTGTGTTTGCATTGCATTCTATCATGTCTTCTATTGTTCTGTCTGAACTAATTTTTAGACTATCATTTTTGGGGGTTTCATCAGCTGAAACATGAGTATCTTTTATGGTCAAAAAATAATTACCCATACCTGAAAATTCAAACAAAATTTGGGCTTTAGGGGCTGATGTCTAAGTGACCACGTATTTTTCTTCCTTTTTAAGGAGCAACCTCTGCATAATGCCTTTAATAGGGATCCTTGCTTCAGATAGGTCCATGCTCAATTCTCCACCAACATCTTTGCAAAAATTTCACCCTAAAAGAATGCCATATGAGGCTGGAACATCAGCCACCAGGACTGTCATCTTGATTCTCTTATCTGGAAATGCTGTAAATGCAAATTGGGCATCCTTGATTTGTCTTAGTAGTGGCACTTGTTTGTTTTCCATAGAGAAACATCTCCCAAAGGTTTTAGTTAGTGTGAGTCCAAGAGATTCTACCACTTTGGTAGGCATGATGTTGTCAGATGCACCTGAGTCTATGATGTAATTGCTCAGTTTGTGACCATTTATCAACAGGGAAACATAGAAAGGCTCTATTTTTTTAGAGGCAACTGGAGGAGTAATGAGAAGATTGTTTGGGACGGACATGTTCTTTGGGAGATCATGAGTTACCTTTTTAACATCTTGTCTTGCAGGGACAACTTTATTCTTCACACACTCTACCAACCTATCTAATTTCTTAGGATTGGCTTGTAAGAATTTAAATTTAGACATTTGAATTTTGGTCTTCTTGACATGATTGATTATGTCAAATGACTGAAATGGAATAGGAAGAGGGGAAGGTAGTTCATCTTTCTAGTTTTTAGGAGGGGGAGGACTAGTCTGTGGAATTGAAGTTAGAGATGGAGAAATGTTTGATGTATTTACCTTTTTATTACTCACAGGGTCCTTTGGTTGGAAGGGTAGAGAAGTTCTTTGTTTGGAAATTGAGATTACAAGTTGAGAACTTTCCCCTATTTTTCCTTTATCAATTGATTGGGCTAACTGATTCTTGGACAAGGTGAACACAACATATGATCCTTCATCTACTTTAACTTCACTTCTAGGTTCATTCTGGTAATTCAGGAAACCAATGTTGGAGTCGCTAGCTGACTCTTCTTGATCTTCTGCAAGGAGATCAACATCATTTTCTTGGTTCAAATCATGCTGAAAAGAAAAATTAGATTCTATTTTGAGATATCCAACTGCTGAATTGGTTGGGGGTGCTTCAATGGCAAGTTTCCTCTGTGGGGGAGGAAGATGATTTGGTTGTGCTTAATTTTTGGTAGCATTGCATTGGTATGACTAATTGGGGAATGTCCTTCTTGGCATATCTCTGTATGAAGTTGCTAAAGATATCCCTTGTGCTATTTGCTTCCTAAGAGCTAGCAACTCATTTGCCAGCTTTTGCACCATTGGATCAGTGGTACCTATAGATGGATATTCAAAAGATGAAGAGCATTTACCTCTATTAGGGTCTCTCCTTATCTTTCCTACCAAGATAAGGTCATCTTCCACCTTAGTATCCAAGTTCTGAGATGTAACAAGGTTTACTTGTCCAGCACGTCTCAGTAAAAAACTTACTTTAGGCAGCTAAGAGTTGATGAAGAAACATTTGAGATTCTCAAGTGTTGGTTGAGTAATAACAAGAATCCTATTCCTCAATTTGTCAAACTTGGCTATGAAATCCCTCATTGGTTCATGAGGCTCCTTCTTCATTTGTGTGAGTTGAGCCAGTAGGGCATGTGCATCTTTTGCAGGTTTAAATCTAGCTTCAAACTTGGCTTTGAGGGTGTTTCAGTTAGTCACTGATCTAGCTTGCAGATGGTAGAACCAGTTTGTAGAAGCACCTTGTAGTGTTTCCATGAAAATCTTGACTGCCACATATTCAAATTCCACACCTATCACACTATAGGCTATGTTGAAGGCTACAATGTGTTCATCAAGCTGAACCTTCCCATCACCATAGAACTTGGAGAAATGTTTTCTTGAATTGCATGGTAGCTCATGTAGAGGTGGAGTTAGATTAAGTGGGCCAAAAGAGTTACCCCAAGGGCCTTGGATTTCCATTCTATGACTATGGAAAGGTGGGATAACAAATCTTAGAGGGGTAAGTATTGACAAAGCTTGATTGATAGTGAAAATGGATGCTTTGCTTGGTAATGGAGACTTGACTTTAGTAGGTGGAAAGCTCTTGGTTCATTGGAGATGAGATAGTAAAGGAAACAGATCAAAATTAATTTGGTGTACCAAATTGAATATAGGGTCAACAATAACTTTAGCCCTTTGGCTTCGTGTATACCATGGATTTGCTAGATTGTAGAATAAAAATGGGAAAGAATTGACACTACTTCAGCTTGAAGCTTGAGGCTTCAACCTGTGCATTCTATCCTAGTTGGCATGGGGGTAGAGGAAGATGGTAAGGCTATAATGATAATGAGTAAGACACAGAAAGGAGTCACCAGAGTCTATAATGGATAAGGGTAGGGACTGCTTCAATTTGAGACTTGAGGCTTTAGATTGCATGCAAATCCCCAACAGAGTCGCCAAAAATTGTTGGATGAATATTTTATCAATTGGCTAATTGATGAGCAAAATAGGTCTCTTCAACCACAACATAGGGAAATTAGTCAGCCAGATGTGTAGGTTTACTACATTAAAAGGGGAAAAATCTCTCCTCTCATCAAGAGGAGGTTCCCTGTAGACATGCAGGAGCTATATACTATATATATAAACAGAAAAATAACACTCAAGGGTAGGATAAACCATCCATCTCTCTTTTTTTAGAGATGATGTTCATAAATCAAAGGATAAATCTTGATTAAATGACAAAATACACTCCTCTTCTTTTAGAAGTGTTGCTCAGTAGACAAAAGGAATCTTTTGGGTGATGATAAGTGACTGTAATAGGGTGCAGTACCACAATAGGATGAAATGAGGCATAAAGTCTCCACCTCAACTGCCAAAGGGTGAAATATGAAAGATAATGAGGGTACAAATTCATCCCAAGATATTTTACATAGAAATAGAATACAAAGGATAATGAGGGCACAAATTCATCCCAAGATCCTTTACATAGGAATAGAAAAATAGATAAACAAAAGATAATTATGGCAGCACAAAGTCTCTCCACAACTGGCTTGAGAACACCTTCCTGATCACTTTCACTAATTCTACGTATTTAATCAAATGGACAAAAAACATATTAAGGTAATAGACATAAGAACAATTTCCCCAAAAACTAAGCTATTCTAGCACAAAGTTTGAAAAGTCACTTATTTTCTTATTCAAAAAATGAAATATGATCAACAATCTGAGCTCAAAGTCTCAATAATGCCTTTTAATTTGGACAGAGTTTCATTTCTAATTACAGACTAAGATCCCTCAAATAATAAGAGAGAGTCTAATATATAGCTCTCCAAAAAAGACTTGGGAATAGTAAGACATCATGTTGCATTCAATATATTTTAAATTCTATCAAAAAGATATGCTGGAATCGAGCGTAGTTATCTATTTGCTTTTCTCAATGCAGAGAAATGGGTCATGCCATTGAATGTTCATGTTATCCAATGTCCACCTGGTGGACTGCTTCATCTTCTAGAAACATATCCCAAGCATGGATATTTATATTCCTTTTTCATCATTCCTCCTTTTCTGGATATGTTTTGTCCTTATCTCTGCAATCTGAGCTCTTAGGCTATCTCTTTAGCCAGTCACTGAATTTTTTCATAGGGTCTGTGCCGTATTTGAAAATCAACAGATATTTTATTATCTTAAATTTGACATTTTTAGGGATGTCAATGGTCCAATCGCTTCCCTGGTTCAATTTATTTCTTAGTTTAATTGCTTTTTCAATTTTTCTAAGTCCCTAAATCTCTTCGAATCCATTGAACTCATTGATCTCGTTGAACCCGTTGAACCAATTTGGTTCAAGGTTCAATGGTTTAATGGTTCATTCCTTTGTTCTTTGAAGTCTTCTTTTCTTCACTACCCTCTGCAAGGGCACTTGGTCTATTTTCTTTGGGGCATTCCATTAAACCAATCGCTTGAACTGATCGATTGAAACTTTGAACCTTTGAACCATTTTGGTTCAAGGTTCAATGGTTTAATGGTTCAAGCACTTTCTTATGTTCTATTCATTGACTTGATCGCTTGAACCAACCGTGTTGAACCAATGAACCTTCCTTTGGAATCATCTGTCGCTACCTCTTTCTTTGCTTGAGGCTATTTTTTGCTGATATTAGCAAGTGACACATGGCATCTTCCACTAGGCTTTACAAAGGACACGTGGTGGGTTCCATTGTAACTTGGATACCTTTTGAGAGTCTTGTAGAAGATGACACATGGTGCTTTTTATCAAGCTCCTAGAGACACTATGGAATCATTCGGGACTCTTTTGGATTTACGTGGATGTTGACACGTGGCACATTCTACTTGAGTTCAACCACTCACCTGGGACTCACCATAGTCCTTAATAAAAGGAAGAAGCTACGTGTTGACACGTGGTGAGTTTTGGTGAATTTTTTAGGTGACACATGGCACATTCTGCTGCTTTAAAAATTACTAGAAACTATGTCTCAGTAGACGACACATGGTGGCTTCCACTACTTTTTGAGGGACACGCGGCGCATTCCTCTACAACTTGATGAGGGACACATGGTAGCATCTAATATTTTATTTCCTTGGTGGGTTTTCTATTTTTTTGGACTTTTATTTTAGACAAAAATTTTGAAGGAATTATTTTAGACAATTTGTCTGAAGGAAATCTTCCTAGGTGAATTCCTTCGAACAAAAAGTCTGAAGGATTTTTGCCTTAACCATTTTGCCATGGGAAATTTTCTAAAGGAATTCCCTATGTCTGCCTTTTCTCACTACCCTCCGTAAGGGCACTCAACTTGGTTCAATGTCCTCCACAAGGGCACTTTTTCTTTTGGCTTTTCCTTAGTCGATTTTGCACCAATTTTAACAGGTGACATGTGGCAGTATCTGATGTGAAAAAGGTGAGGACATGTGGCAGCATCCACTTAACTTGTAGAGGTTTTGGATGCCTTTTGAGAGTCCTATAGAAGATGACACATGGTGACTTCCGTCAAGCTCATAGAAACACTGTAGAAACACTCAGGACTCTTTTGGATTCATGTGGATGTTGACACTTGTCGCATTCTGTTTGACCTTAGCAACTTACCTGGGGTCCACCATAGTCTTTACAACACAAAAGGAAGAAGTTGTGGATATTGACACTTGGCACACTCTGTTTATCTTACAAGGGACATGTGGCAAGTTTCACTGCTTTGCAGGAGTAAATCATAATGTGTCTCAACAGATGACACTTGGCAGGTTCCGTAGTTTCTTCACAATAGAAAAAATGGCTAAGTGTTGAACCTGTTTCTCTCTTGTAGAGTCCATAGATTCAAGCCTATAGAGTCTATAGAACTAAGTTTTTATAACTTGTGGAGTCCATAGATTCAAGCCTATAGAGTCTGTAGAAATCTAAAAAAGCTTGAACAATGAAGAATTTTAAATGCTTAAAACAATATTTGAGGAGGAGAGAGAGAATTTTGGTTTGTTGGACCAAAATAGTTCAAATGTTGTCCAAAAATTAGTGATATTTTTGGGGGGACAACATGATCTATGGTTATATATTTGTGATGGGAAGAAACAACTAGTTGAGTTAACAAGGAATACAAAGGATATTCTGACATAGAAGTAGAAAAACCATAAAGCATTGGCCTTGATGAGGTCCTCAATTAATAGACATGTGTTTCATCATATTCAAGGGTCTAATACTCTATGAGAAGAATTTCATAAACTAAAGGATCTATATGATTCCCACTTATAGTTGAAATTCATTTAGTTGAGTTTGAAGTTGTTCAACCTCAAGTTGAAAGATGGTGATGATATTGGATTGAAAAATATGTGCCATCAAACATGATGTGATGCAATGCATGTCAAAATAGACATATATATGACTGCATTCATAAAATACCTTCTTCCCAACTATTCAACCAACTTAGAATCTATACAAGCAAACAATTAGTTGAAGACTCTCACATTGGATCAATTGGTTGAAAAGATGGAAGAAAGAGAAAAGGCCTTTGGAAGAAAAACTAAGTCCACAACAGGTGAAATTATGTTTATGTCAAAAAACCTATCAAAACATATAATGAGACCACGTCTTCCAAAAATGAAGGTAATAATAAGTACAAGAAAAATCACAATGGAAAAGGTTATAAAAAAATCAAGTTGGTAAAAAATAGAATGATAAACAAAACCTCTATTATAAATGGTGTGATAAAAAGGGAAGACATGAGACTAAAGAATGCAAAACTCCATGGGAGAACATTGAATCCTATCATAAGATGAAATATGAAAAATCAAAGAAAATAAAAGAGTCAAACTCTACCCAATTCACCATTGAATGTGTGTTTTCTAGTATAGATGATGAAACAAGCATTGTTTCAGTCAATTCATCATGGCTTAGTGCTTGGGTTCTTGATACTAGTGCCACTCTACATATGACTTTCTAAAAATATTTCTTTGAGGAGTTTAGTGAATCAAGTTATGGTTTAGTATACCTTATAGATAGATCAAGTCTGCAACCACAATGAAGAGGTACAATACTAATCAAGTATCTAGTGTTTCTGTATTTCAAACTCTAAAATGTTTTCTACCTTCATCAATTGAAATGAAAATTTTTGTCCTTAGTGCTCATAAGGCAACAAGAACATTCCATCTTGTTGGATAGTGGTGATTTCAATATTAGAAGAAAATGTGGCAATGCAACCATCTTGATTGGATATGAGAAAGGTAAATTGCTCAAACTTAGGGGTGATCCATCAAATTTAAGGAATTATGCTCATTTCATTGAAGATGAAATGTATACAAATTTTTTTTTGCATGCTATATTCAAGCATACTCATTATAACAACATTCATGTATTGTAAAAGAATGGTGTTGATAGAATGCCTACCTTGCGTACAAAATTAGATGAAAAGTGTGAAGCCTATATTTTGGCCAAATCCAAAGTCACAGTGAAAAGATGATAGAAAATTCTATCTGGTTCATTCATAATTGTGTTCTCTTCCAATTCTCTTAGCTGATGGTCATAAGTAATTCATGTTATAACCATCAGTTCATTAAATTTGGACATATTCCTAAGAATCTAGACTTATAGTATTGTCATTTCTGGTTTTATAATTGTTGAAATTAGATTTTCATATTACTATTCTTGGTTTTTAACCAGTGGGATATTGGATTTAAATATTATTATTATTATTAGTTTTAATTAGCGTGATATTGGATTCCAATATAACTATTATTGGATTCCAAATCTATTGTGGAATCAAATTCTAATTATATCTTAAATTGTTTTTTATCTTTACATTCATATTTAGGGGAAATGGGCCAATAATTGAGCATGGTCCAGTCATTGAAATGGGTCTTGATAATTTATATAATGTGACCCCATACTATTGTCATATGATTGCCTAATTATAGGTATTACAGTAATGTTTAATATTTATCTAAAATTCATCATATATCAACCAATCACATCATGACATGAAAGATTTAAAAATATTAGTAGTGACACCATAAAAGACATTTACTGTCACCATGTAAAAGTATTGGAAAACACTTTTCATTCCCCATGTGCCCAATGTAAAACATACTTATCATTATTCTTAATAATCTTGAGTAGAATCGGCAATCACCCATTCTACACTAGATAATAACATATGATTTTATTTATCATATTATCAATTTAGAGGTCATTATTATTATCTCAATGTGTAGAATGGGCATGTGCACATTATACCTA
Organism: Torreya grandis; assembly: GCA_037957365.1. Taxonomy (NCBI): domain Eukaryota; kingdom Viridiplantae; phylum Streptophyta; class Pinopsida; order Cupressales; family Taxaceae; genus Torreya; species Torreya grandis. The sequence goes on along the minus strand of JARHVA010000261.1, from coordinate 1,637,583 downwards.
AGATAATAATATAGGTCTCTATTACTCAGATTATTCCTATAGACTTGTGTAGAATGGGCATGTTCTTGTAAAACCAAAGATGGTTACCACATACATTAATCAAAATTTCCAAAGTTCACACTTTATGTACCAATATATTTATGGAAATAATTAATCACTTTGCAACTACAATGATGTGCTTTAAATGATTTAGCTAATGTATATTTATTAATTAATATGTGTAGGTAAGACATCAATGTGAAGGAGAGATAACTAGCTTTTGTAACTTGTTTGATCCATGTTTTAACAGGTTTTAAACAATTCGGATACAATGCTTCACCTTATTCTCTTCTAGAAGGTTTCAAATATTATAACCTCACATTTTTAGCCACATATATGTCCATCAATGGATTGAATCATTGTATAAATAAATTTTGAATAGTTTTTTTTGTCAGTGAAAATGTGTGATCAATCACATGTTATAAATCAACTCACAAATTTAACTTTCATGCCACATAGTAAATTATATCTTCATGACTAATGAACCCATCCATAGATTAAAGTGAAATCTACAAACTCACATGTCCACAAAGGCCCCTTTAATTATATAGTTAACATCTAATCCCTAGTATGTTAGCATATAATTGTGAGTAGGAAAAGTTATAAATATGGAAAGATAAAGTGGACAAAAAGTTTCAAAATATCCACACATTTTTTTGTTGCCACATTGAGAACAAAATAGACCTCGATGACTCCATAAGTCACCAACTTAGTGTGACATAAACTCATAACTTATAGTGATTCATCATTACTAGCACATCTCCCATGAATTTAAGTAGAATAATGCTAGTAAATGCAAACTATTTGAAAAATATTTTTATTAAATATTTCAATATTAAATTATTAGAATAAACTATTAACTTTGCATAGTTATGAAAATTAATATTCTAAAAAAGTATCAATCTTACATTCATATTTAATAAATAACAATGTTGCCTCGTTAATGGGTCAATAGTAAGAAGATTGAATAGAAGTGAGGATAAAAAGATTGAATATAAGCTAGTCAAATAGAAGCAATAAATGTCAATCATCAAGTCATATTAAAAAAATTAAGATACAAATGCAAGGCCAAGTTATTGGAGCCTACATTGGAATATAAATTTCAAAATACCCACATCTCGAGTGAAGATGATATCACATTAATTTATGACCTTCAATAGTTTCACCTTAGTATTAATTACCCCATTCAAGTAACACAAGGTATGATTCAATTGCCTCATGTCCATTTTTAGGAATATTAATCGATCGACCTTTCCATTTTTTGTTTTTTGTTTATGCTTAGATGACCTTATCCATATCAATGTTTTGTTTGATTTCATCTAATTTGATCTATGTTTTACTACATGTCAAAAAATATTGATACAATGCTTTACTAACATCTCTCCCTAAGGGTTTCCAATATTGAATCCTCACTTTTTTAGTCACAGTTTCACCTTTTGATTTAAGGTAAATATCTGCATCTACCCTTCCCATCCATATATTTTCATTTTATTTTGCTGGTCATATTAGAAACATCATTCCCGCATACACATCCATCAATGAATTGAATGATTGTTTAAGTATTCCAAAAATAGGCCCAACATAAATATCATTATTACTTGGGATATGTTAATTAATGTAGTATTCTTTGTGGAAATGAATGGCTCCTGTTATTTGGTCATATATGTTGTTTTCTTGTATTTTTTATGGCCAAAAATAAATATTTGACATCGTAATACAATTTACAAACATTTTCCCAATATGTTATCTTTGGAATATAGTATTCTCTACCTCCACCTGCTATACTTTTTCCCCAATCTTCAATGCATGATTTTATTTTCTTTTTTATATCTTTCATTTATTTGAGTTATTTGAAAGGTGCTAGAGGAAGCTTCCCTTCTAATAAGTTTAGTTCACCATTATCCTTTGTACGCTAGATTGGGATTGGATGAGATCATTAGAGGTCTTTTATTGTTGCTTTATATTCCATCACTGGTATGTCATCCATAACATGGAACCTAAACATCTTAGGCTTTCTAATACCCACTATCTTGTGGCTTCCATCCAACATGTGTGGCTCTTTGAAGGATTTGAAGTCATACATTTCCTCAATAAGGAGTGAATATACTTGACCCATCTTGGCATGTTTTGTAGGTGTCTATGATATGTGGCAAAGCAAATGTGTCCAGTTTCTATAATGATGCTACTGATCTGCCAAAAGTCCCACCTATATCCTCATGGGTGTGTCCCATAAGGAGGAATATTACATACACAATGTTGAATACCCTTCTTGCTATCAACATTTATGAAAATTCAAATAAGGTGTGATTCTTGTTATCACTTGAAGCATTATCTAGTTTTAAGGAGAGGATCAATGGTTGTTTTTTGAATTAAGTACTTGTACTAGCAATAATATTAATTTCTTTAGCATGGACAACTTTTTCCTTATACCCTTTACACTGATTATGCATTTCATTATGTAATAGTGCATCATGCAATGGTTGTTTGGATGATCCACAAGTGTCCAATAACTCCCCATACTCATTAATGATAGGTTCTTCAAGCTTTTTAAGATACAAATCCAATGATGTGATTGTGTAGTTTTTTGCATATTTAACAAATGGTAGGATGAAGTGGCTAATGTTAAGGTGTGGAGCTAAAAGCTTCATGGATGAGAAAATACAAAGTTTCAAGATTTACATAGTCACCGACGTCGGTCAGGGATTGAATGGAGGCTACCGACGTCGGTTATGGATTGGCTAACATCGGTCATATGCAGGCAAATAGGTGACTGACGTCGGTCCTTATTTGCTTGCATATGACTGATGTCAACCGATCCATAACCGACATCGGTAGCTTCCAGTCGATCCCTGATCGACATTGATGACTGTGTAAATCTTGCAACTTTGCATTTGCTCATCCGTGAAGCTTTTAGCTCCACACCTTAATAATATCCCACTTGGAGATAAATAGCTGCACCTGTACCTGTACAACAACATCTTCTAGCTTCTCCTCCATCTTCAAGATCAATCTTGAAAACCAACAAAATTTGAATGAATATTCAACTTCTCCTTTGTTACCAACTTTGTTAACATATCAGTAGGGTTCTTATCTGTATGGATCTTTTCCAGCTTCAACTCACCATCCTCCAATACTTGTCTTATGAAGTGGTACCTAAGCTGTATATGTTTGGTTCTTGAATAAAAGGCTGAGTTCTTAGCCAAATGAATTGCACTTTGACTATCATTGTATAATCTGCAACTCTCTTGCTCCTTTACCAACTCTTCCATGAACCGTGTCATCCATATCATCTCTTTGCTAGCCTCTATGGCTGCAATGTATTCTACCTCTGTAGTAGACAAGGCAACAACCTTCTGCAACTTTGAAATCCAGCTAACCGCCATTCCACCAATAGTGAAAACATATCCTATGGTGCTTCTTTTGCCATCTAAGTCACCTGCCATATCCGCATCTACATATCCATGTAGAGAAGTATTTGACCCTCCATAGCACAAATGCCTACTGCTGGTCCCTCTCAAATATCTGAGAATCCACTGAACTGCTTTCTAGTGTTCCTTTCCTGGATTGGCCATAAACTTACTGACAACTCCCACTACTTGGGAAATATCATGTCTAGTACATACCATTGCATACATCAAACTTCCAACTGTGGAAGTATATGGAACTCTACTCATGTACTCTACCTCATCATGTGAATTAGGACACTATTCTTTACTTAACTTGAAGTGTCCAACCATAGGTGTACTTATCAGTTTTGCATCCTTCATATTGAACCTCTCCAACACCTTGTTCACATAATCCTCTTGAGACAAAATCAACCTGTGATTTTTCTTGTCTCTCTTAATACTCATGCCAAGGATTTTCTTTGCTGCTCCCAAATCCTTCATGGCAAATGTATGAGCTAATTTTACCTTAAGCTCAGAGATATCCTACATGTGTGAACCTGCAACAAGCATATCATCTACATATAGTAACAGGATAATATATCTACCATTATACAATCTCTTAAAATACAAACAATGGTCAGATTGACATCTACTATAGCCATGCTCAGTCATAAACCTGTCAAATTTCAAATACCATTGTCTAGGAGCTTGCTTAAGACCATATAAGCTTTTCTTCAACCTGCACACAAGCCTCTCCTTACCTTTGACCTCAAAACCCTCTGACTGATCCATATATATTTCTTCAACCAAATCTCCATGAAGAAATGCTGTCTTAACATCAAGTTGCTCAAGATGCAATTCCTCAATAGCAACTAAAGACAATACAGTCCGAATAGAAGTCATTTTTACTATAGGAGAAAAAATTTCACTAAAATCAATACCTAGTTTCTGTGCAAATCCCTTTACTACCAACCTGGCCTTGTGTCTCATTTTTCCATTCTCACCTTCCTTTAACTTGTAAACCCATTTGTTTTTCAGTGCTCTCTTACCCGCTGGCAACTCAACCAAATCCCATGTTTGGTTCTTTCTCAAGAAATAAATCTCCTCATTCATGCCAAGCTCCCATTATTTTTGGATTTTTACCTACATTGCTTCGTCAAAACTCTCTGGTTCTCCACTATCAGTGAGCAATAAGTATAATAATGAAGGGGAATATCGAATTAGAGGTTTACTTACCCTTTCTGACCTCCTTATGGGTGTCTGAGACTCATTCACTACTTGCTGTCCACCCAAATTCTCTGTTAGTGATCGATCTCGGTCATCTCTAGGCCTGTACCTAACTGACGTTGATTTTGCTAGACTGACGTTGGTTCCTGTCTAACCGACGTCGATTCCTACCTGACCGACGTCGATGTCTATGTTTTTTTGGAAGTGATTTCTTGTGAGCTCATTTTGGATCACAATCTCATCCAAATCTCCATTGCTCTGCTCAGAATCATTCAACCTCTTGAGCTGATCCTTGTACATCACTTTCTCATTGAAAACAACATCACGACTTCTAATAATCTTGTTAGTTTTTAGATTCCACAACCAAAATTTGAAATCTTTAGAGCCATAACCAATAAAAGTGCACCTCATAGAATTAGCATCCAACTTCTTTCTATTTTCCTTATCAACGTGCACAAAAGCTTCAGAACCAAAAACTTTGAGAAATGAAAGATCTACCTTTTTACCTATCCAGGCCTCTTCTAGAATTCCACCATCCAGTGCAGTACAAGGTCCTCTATTAATCAGGTAAATTGTAGTGTCTATAGCTTCTATCCAAAAATGTAAGGGCAAACTAGCATGCAACCTCATACTCTGTGCATGCTCCATTATTATTCTATTCATCCTCTCAAAAACTCAATTTTGCTGAGGTGTCCTTGGAACCATCCTTTGCCTACATATTCCATTCATAGAACAATACCTATTGAACTTATAGCTGAAGTACTCACCACCATTGTCAGATCTAATGCACTTCAATCTCAAACCTATATCATTCTCAACCAAAGCTTTCTATTTCAAAAATGTGTCAAATACATCAGATTTCTTCTTTATGCAATAGACCCATACCTTTCTTGTAGAATCATCAATGAAAGTAACATAATACTATGATATTCTAATAGAAGCTACCTAAGCTGGTCCCCACACGTCTGTGTGAACAAGCTCCAACTTGTGCTTCCTCCTTGTTGACCCAGTTTTGAGAAACTTCACTCTCTTCTGCTTTCCAAAAATACATTGCTCACAAAAATCTAGATCTATGCTTTTCAAATCTGAAAGCTTACCTTTTGACTTAAGAACTTTCATTCCCTTCTCACTCATGTGGCCGAGCCTATAGTGCCACAACTTTGCATCTACATCTAAAGTAGATAATACAGAAAGAGAATAATCAGTAATACAATTACATAAATAGAGAGTACCTTCTCTCTTACCTCTGGCCAATACAAGTGCACACTTGGTAACCTTCCAAGTTTCAGCTATGAGAGTTACTGTGCAACCCTCATCCCCCAACTTTCTTACAGAAATTAGATTCCTCTTCAGGTTGGGTACATGCATGACATCCCTCAACACCCATGTGTTTCCATTCTACAATTTCAGCTACACTTTTCCTTTGCCAACAATTTTACAAGGCTCATCATCCCCTAAATAAGCTTTTCCAAAATCTCCCTAGACATAATCAATGAAAAATTCTCTATTTGGGGTAGCATGGAAAGAGGCACCAGAATCTACAACCCAAGATTTTATTTTATTATCCAAAGAAAGTACAAGAGCATCTTGTGCAACAATACCTACAACTTTTGCTTTTTCTTTACCTTCATGCTGATTTTCTTCTTTAACTGGTAACCAACAATCTTTCTTTGCATGCCCTATCTTTCCACAATTCCAACAGGTTATTCTTCTTCCATTTCTAGATTTGGATCTTCTTCTCATGTTTGACTTAGACCTTGATCTCCCTTGCTTGCTCTTCTCTTTTTGCCTTCCCCTACTTTCAATACTTAAAGCATTACCTAATGATTCCCCTGTGCTTTTCTTGTGAGTCTCTTCATTTAGGATTACACTAACAACATCATCTACTTTCAAGATATTTGTAGCAGATGCAATATTACTAACTGCCATTACCAAACTATGCCAACTTTTAGGCAAAGAACATAATATTAAAATAGCCTTAATTTCATCATCAAAAACTATTTTGACTGAATTTAATTGATTTACAATACCATGGAAATCATTTAGATGACTAGATACAGATCCACCTTCCTGCATTCACAAATTAAATAATTGCTTCATAATATATACCTTATTTGAAGCTGAGGGATTTTCATATAAATTTGCTAACGTATCCATTAACTCTACCATTGTCTTTTCCTGTGACAAGTTGGAAATCACAGAAGATGCCAGACTCAAACTTATGGATCCTAGAGCCTTTCTATCAAGAACATTCCATTCTTCATCTTCCATATCTACGGGCTTGTTTGAAACCCCACCCAACGGTAAGTACAAATCTTTCTGATACAGATAATCTTCTATTTGCATCCTCCATAATTGATAGTTCTTGTCGTTAAACTTCTCCATTCTCAAGAGTTATCTCTCATAATTACAAACACAATTCAGCTACTTTTTCCTTGTACCCTTTACACTTATTATGCATTTCATTTTGTAATAGTGCATCATGCAATGGTTGTTTGGATGATCCACAAGTGTCCAATAACTCCCCATACTCATTAATGATAGGTTCTTTGAGCTTTTTAAGATACAAATCCAATGATGTGATTGTGTAGTTTTCTGCACATTTAACAAATGGTAGGATGAAGTGGCTAAAATGTCAGTCTTGTGTCCATGTGTGAGCATAATAGTCAAAGTAATTGGAAGGTTCATAAAATTACTTATTTAATTTGATTTTTTTTCCATCCTTGGTATGGAAGTTTTCATTTTAACCATTTTATCATGGACAATGCTCAATAATCCTTGAGGTTGTTCCTCTGATTGTAATCTATGGGAGTAGTAATGTGCATGATAAATTTGAATGTATTCATTATGTCATGTTTGTTCCTATTCAAGTTTTGAGAGTGCTTATGGGCATATGGTGGCTCTACATTTGTTTTGCAAGTCCATACATTCATCACACTTGGTGAAAAAGTTATTATTTACAATCGAAACATGTTGAAATCTTTTGGTCATTATTTTTCTAAAACTTGGTTATGACAGTAGTGGAAGTTTCAATAATTTGAGATTTTCATTACACTTATTCCACATTAAATTATGGGTATAAAATGCAAGAAGCATCCTTTGAGTAAATTTAATTCTATCTTGACTTACACAATGAGTTAAATGCAGAGAAATATTTGAATTTTTCTCAACCATTCTTGATATGCAAGCAACTATTTTTGTGGTATTTGACCTTTCTTTCTCTTTTCTTTCTATTTTTGTGGTATTTGAATTTTTATCAACCATAGATTCAACACCCACATTAAAAATGGCATTTGATGTTAATGTGTCTAACACAAAATTATTTCTATCTTCTTCAATCATGGCTCTAATTTTGTGACATAAAAATATGATTGAAGATGGGGGAAATTTTTTGAGACAGTCAGATTTAAAATAATGATTTATCACATTCTCCACTTCATACAAAAAAAATTGAAAATTTTATATCCTCATCAACATTTCTATTTGATGAAATAGGTAGAAATACATTCAATTTTTGATGTTTTTAGCATTTTAGGGTCTTCTAGTCACTTTTTTTGAATGATTATAATTATTGGCATCAAAATAAATTAGATATACCATTTATGGTTGACACTTTTATAATGCATCCCACATGTTCACCTTAACCTCATATGGGACTTGTTTGAATCTCATGTCTAGAGGAGAACCATTTATGTCGGCCAATTGCCTAAAAGGCCATTGTTTGAGAGATCCTTCATATAGGGAGCATCCTTTTCAAAGAGGGATGAATACTTTATCAATATGCACACCAAAGGTGTTGGAATCAAATATATTAAATTAGACCATGTCTCCTTCAAGTATATTTGTAATTATTCCCTCTAAAACATAATTCCTCATAGATGAGCATAGATGGATCAATTTGGAACCAACTCCCTTGAAGTTCAAATTATGTTCACCAATATGTAAAAGGCACAAAACATCCAATTGAGCACAACTTTTATCGACCATAAGGGCACTTCTTGTTTCATGAAAAACCAAATGTTTTATTTGCCAAACTATTAATTTATTGGGTTGTAGTTAGTTTAAGCAATTAGAACATAAATTTATCACATTTCAAGAATTATAGCAAACATCAAGGGTCACAATCTCTCTTCATGAATTTTATGATCTTCTAAAACATGAGTTACAAAACCTTAGGCTATGTCCTCATCTCTGCTAGAACATGTATTTGATATTGACTTTGTCTGTGACAAAATAAATTCTATCTTTAGGTCCTATATAATTGATGTTGTTTTTACTATCATCACTAAAATATCCCTCTTTCATGGAATTATGAGCCTATGAATCATTAAAATTGTAATCAGTACAAACTATGGGAATGGATGGATCTGCATGATTTGATAAATCACTCTCTTTACATGGAATGTAGTATCCTTTTTTATTGACATATACTAAGCTTTTAGATCCATCAACTAAATAAGGTAATTATAATTTTCCATCCAACACTATGTCAATGCTCACAAAAAAAAAATCCTTTTCCCACACCTATACAATGTAGTTTCCTTCTACTTGAATACACTTTGCCCTCTATAACTTTTGTGCCTTTTGAAAATAAGTCTACATGATCATCCTACCTAAATGCAAGAGATAATGATGATATATTACAAAGAATAAATGTGAGATCAAAGTTAAAAATTGTAAAAACCTATCAGATATGAAAATTAAACATAAATGTGAGATGAAATAAAAAATATATAATAATTATTAAACATAGTTTAATTCTCATCTACTAAGGATCTATGTGTTTCTAGGAATAAATTTGTATTATATAAAAATAAGAACATGTGAACAAGGTGATATGAAAAAATAAATATTATTTGATACATTTAATATGATCTCAACTTACTATCATGAAAATAATGGGACATTATCATCATTAATTATCAATATCTACATTGTAGAAATTGAGTAACATATTTATTGATAACATCTTTATTGGTAAATTGAGCAAAACAATGATGCCATTTAAAGGATCTTACAACATTTTTTTAAAAGTCTCAATATCACATATTTATAGATAAAGTAACAAAGAGGTGGATAACATGGCCAATATTGGTGTTTTCAGCCCCTATTTTAATCAATGGTCAAAGCTACAATATTTCATTCAATTAAAGTCATTTCAAATGATGTGGAAAGATTCACAACCCTTGAGAAAGGAGGGTGATCCAATGATGGTAGCTAGTTAATGAAAATCCTCACAGCCTACAAAATCTCATTCAATGATTTCATTACTTAGTGCAATGCAATGAAACCAAGATTTAAGTGTGGTAGGAAATGACCTAGCTTCACAAGTCATGATATATTTATAACGAAATTAACTCAATCCAAGCCAATTTATGGTAAGACCCTGAGAAGGAAGAAATGTGCAACCATGGGAGGTGACCATGATAAAGTCAAACCTATTTCTTATACTAAAGCCAAGTAAGACCTGATGGTGTGGAACAAACTAGGAATACAAGGATAACTTTTGATTTGGTAGGTATGCATGGGGAATTCCCTCATTACACAACCATTTATGAGAACATGGTCCAAGTATGAGGGTACTAGGCATGACTATATTTCAACAATGGTCCATTTTACATAATATAAAGAATAATATTAGATTCTTAATTGATAATATTCTTAATATGCTAGACTTGTGTAGAATAGGCACATGTCAAGTCTACATAAGGATATTAGAATTTTATCGATTAAGAATCCATTTCAAAGTTCTAAAGAATAAAAGTATGTGATAACTTGAATTTGCATGATAATCTCACACTTTCACCAAATTTTTTGACATGTAACAAATTTTTAGAAGGGACACATAACACCACCATAGTTTATATAGTCCCAAATAAAATTTAATTTCCATTTACAATCAATTATATTTTCAAGATTGAGTATTCATAGCTCCTATGCAAATTTGATTATCCAATATGAATGCTATAATAATGACAACCCCAACTCAAATTAAAACTCAATCTTAGTTGACTATTAAACTAATGAGATTATGATGAAAAGAATAGACTCTTTTATTGGAACTCAACAATGTATAATCACTCCATATAAAATAATACTACATTGATAGATATCAGTTAGTATTCATGGCCCATTTAAAACTCCTATAATTCCACATCAGATCATGCTAAGAATTAGAGTTCAAGATAAGATTATATTAAAAATAATATTTTATCTAAATTTTATTCTTATTTAGACTATAAATAATATAATTACCATTTGAAGGGTAATGTTGAATAAAAAAATTCATGACATGATTAAGTGGCTTGGTTGTGTCCACCCCCACCTAGGTTCAAATCTTGCATAGCATGTGAGGTTGATTGTGGTCAGTGGTGACATTGGTGATGTAAGTGACATTGGTGATGTTGGTAATTGTGGGGATGTAAGGGTATATGATCCTTTTGTTTGTGTCCTAGACTAGTTCGTATCTCCAGTCACAATACTATGCCCTTCATTTTATAGTTTTGAATTCTATAAAAGCATTTACCCATATCTAATAAAAATGAAAAACCTTCTGGGGAAGGTTCCAAATTTGAAGGGATAACATGTAAGATTTAAATTTTATGGTTAGCCTTGGATAGACAATTGAAAAATATTATGATTATTATTCATTTAACATTGCAATTTAAAAATTATGAAAACCATATTTAAAGAAGTGTCTAATGTGACTTTAATATCTACAATTTAAAGATATTTATGTTATAATTTTTATTTTTTTTTCAATTTAAACCTCTTATAAAGTGAAAACTAAGATGTATTAGAATATTTGAGGATGGGCTTAGAAATATTATAATGACATTAGACAGATTAATATGGCATGATTACATTAAAAACAAAATATAATATATCATCAAAAAATATAACACTGAAAAAAATGACATAATTAAGATATCATAAAGAGTTATTCTTACACAAAATAAATTGGTCAAAGTCCTATAGTCATATACATTACATCATTTCATAAATATTATTAAAAAACTTGCATCTATTTATTTTATTTACAAAGGGCCATTCCCTATGTCATGTTAGTACCAATGCTACAGACAATAAAATCACCAACATTTTAATTTAAAAATGTAGAAGAAAAATTTGGTGGGATAAAAATCTAAGGAACTTTACATGAGCCACCTATGGGTATGGACTACATTGAAGCACAGAATGATGGGATTTTTTTAACGAATGTTCATGTTAGGCTAAAGCGTGCTTTGCTTGCCCATGTGCATATACATTCAATATTTCTTTTGATAGATTTAAATCATGGAAGATCATTTACAAAGATTGAGCCTGTCAGCACAAAACTCTTAAATTGAATGAATTATAGCTACTTGAGTAAGCCTGTAATTAATGCATAGCAAAGGGAATTAGGCATAAGTGGTTACTCAAATTAAATGAATTATATCCACCTAGGTAAGCCTACAATCAATGCATAGCATAGGGAATTAGGCATAGGTAGTTCCTCATTCCATTAGACCATTAACATATTCATTGTAACTTCTGAATCAAACTCTATGTGGAATTAATATTCTCAGTAGTTTGTTTCCATGTTCAAGCTTTGTGTGAAAGTAATATTCTCATTAGTTGTATATTAAGCAGTTTATCATTCAATAGTAACTAAAGAAAGTCATAATTTGACCCTAGATATCCACATTCACATGAAATGTAAGTGGCCTCAGACTGTATTAATATTTTTCAATACCATCAATATTCTAAATGTCATTACATTTTTAAAGCTCTAAAAATTATGCTTTCATCCAAATATGAATACAGATGCACTAAGATATATAATTAATAGTGTATATTAACTAAAGTATTTTTAATTTTTTTTTTCAAAACCATGAAATGCGGGGATCTATATTGCACTTGATTTTAATATAATACTATTGTAATTAAGTTATATGTAGTATTTACCATTCACTACTTAAGAACCAATTATTTTGGTTTGATCTCCCATAGATTATTTTTGGTCTCATGGATGTATCTTTCTTCAATTCACTATTAAAACTAAATACAATTTCTCATCTTGCTCTGTCATAATGTATGCTTGGGGTTTGTCCCCCATGTTTTGATGAGCCTCTTGTCTGCTTCCTTTTAAATTTCAAAGAGTTGGTATCACTATGCATCATGAACATTTTCATTTTTTCCTATCATTTTATGATACTTGCTAGTTTTTTTTATGAATGAGGGCCTCTTCATCCCCCAACATCTATCTAAAAAATGAAAAAAACAATATTTAAATTCTAAAGACACCACAAATATGTCTGGTACTATGAAGCATTATCGATATCATGTAGTATGTCTATAGAATCCCTATTATAAGAAATGAAAAATTATATTTAGGTTTCATGTTAAAATAAGGTGAAATGGCTACATGACGGTGATGAGGTTTCATATGACCTTTTACCTGTCATGTAGGATGGCAATGAAAACCAGCAACATCAACTCCAATGGATCTTATTTTACTATTATTTTATTAGAACAAAATTAATCTATATACTAAAAATAATTAATGATTAAATAAATAACTAGTCAAAGTATTATATCTATCGAATGCCCGTATTTTTTATTAATCTTTCCTCATCAAGATTCGCCCATTTTCATGTTAGTATTTTCTTTTGTGTCAATGTGTTTATATTTTATTTTAATCAGTTAAAAAATGTTTATAAAAATAATTTTATTAATATTTATAATTATATTAAAATTTTGATTTTAGATTTGATTTTAATCAGTTTTAAAATAATTTATAAAAATGAGTTTTATTAATATTTTTTTCTAGATAATAAGGGTTGGAGGGTCCTCACCATTTTATTATACAAAAAAAATGACAATACAAAGCTCTACTAAGATGAATAATACAAGAGTATCCCAAAGAGCAAGAGGTGTTCAATTAAAACCAAGGGTTGAAACCCAAAACATAACTAAAAAACTAAACTACATCAAAATGCCTACAAAACACCACCCAAGGAACAACCACCTAAGAAAAACACCAAGGTTAAACAACTATAAAATAAGGAAATCTAAGCACCACCACCACCACCATCACCCCAAAACATGTCATTGCCACCACTACCCACAAAAACAACATTGCCTCCACCATCCATTACCATGTCACTATTTCCCATTACCACTATCGCTACACCACCTTCTTTACTACAAACACCCTTAGTAGGGACTCTAGCCAGAAGATAGTTTTATTTAGGTATGATCCCATTGGTTTTTTTTATGTATTTAAGGTTTTCATTGATGTTAAAGAATGTGTGAGGTCTTGTATGTTCAAAGAAGGCTAACTCATTCATTAGGTAGTGACCTATATGTTCTAAGGAGGCTTGGTCAAAGGAAAATGATGGAAGATGCTTATGAACCTATGTTAGATATATGAAATTAAGTAATGAGATATATTAAGTCTATTAATGATCTAAAAGTGGTATGGTTTAGGTGCATAGCAAGTTTGGTTGATGGCCTAGTTCCTTAAGCATGAACATGGCTTGTAAAAGCCTAATGATGGTAATATAGTGTTTTATGAGCTTGAAGTAGTGTATTGAAGTGTGAGAACATATGAGAAGGTTTTTTAACATGTGAAAGTGAAAAATGTATCTATAGTGACATGAAATTCAAGTTTGAGATCTAGTCCTTACATTAGAGACCTAGTGTGAAGGAACATGCTTGGTAGCTTATTAAGGTAAGTAGTTTGTGACTTGTATGAGAAAATTTGGAATCATGAGAGTATGGTATGATGACATATGACATATTAATGAGGTTTTGAGATTAGTGGAAGATTTTTCAAGACATTTTTAAGATCCAAGTATGTCTGGTGGTTCTAGACCTATCATGCATATAGACCTAGGGTGACCTAATGAAGAGTCAAAGTCAGTTTTCAAGATGGTAGAGAACATGGAAGTATGGAATGAGGTTTGATAATTTGTGTCAAAGTATTTTACTAGATTTCATGTCCTCAATTGAAAGAAAATGCAAGAAAACATGTTGGAAGGTCTCGTATGCATGTAGAATGAAGAGTTCCAAGCCTGAGAAGGATATTTTGATGTTCATTGGCACATATGACTTATGAGTTGGAAGCTGGGCCTTTTGGAAGATATGGCACATGGTCCTATTGGTTTAAGGGATAAATATTTATGAACATTCATTAAGAATGTAAACTGGTCCAAAACCCTCTCAAAACCCTTATAGTGACCTGATTGAAGAGATCTTGTTGGAAATGACCCAAAATGGATTGTTAAATCAATTTTTATGTTTAATGTGGTAAATGACTCCTAAAGGCATCTCTATGTGGAATTGTGTGTCAGGAAAATGAGTAAAAGGTACATAAAAGTACTTGTTTATGAAGAATTTAATGCTATGGTAGGGTTGATTGATTCAATTCATGCAAATTGATGAAGGTCAAAGGCCAAGAATTTTTATTGATGTATATGGAGTTATTTTTGTGATTTATATCTTATATCTCAATCATTTTGGTCATGTAATATGACCTATTGGTAAACTACCAAATAGTGAAGATAATGAAGGAATCCATGCATGAGTGAGAATCTATTTAAGGATGAGATGCTACTATTTAGGGATGAATCCAATTGATTTAGGTCATTTTCAAAGACATATAACTCATTTTACCTTGGTTTTTAAGGGTTGATGGTGCTCATAAATAAAAATTAAAATGCTCTCAATTTGATCAGTCTATATGAGTCAAGATAGTGTAAGAGTGTGTTTCAAGGATTGGCATATATGTTCTACATTTTCCATATGAAATATATGTGTTAGTTTTTGAATATGTGATAAGATTATTTAAGGAAATTTTTAATTCATTTAAATTTAAATAAATTATCTCTATAGGAATTTTAAGTCATGATCACCATGGCTGTGTCCTAAGCTAAAAATGACAGTTCTATGTTTTCAAAGTGAAGTGAAGTGTTTGAGGTTATTTTATAAGAAGTGATGAATAAAATGAATATTTTTTTGTTTCTTGGAATTAAAATTAACTATAAAATCCTGATGGAATGTTTTGAGTTACTATAAGGTGTTGAGATGTGGAAGCCAAAATGGCTTGTCCAGCTATGTTAAGACAGTAAGAGAATAAACTAAGAGATTAGTCTGTAAGACCAATGATTTCATCTATAGTTTGATATATATCCATTTTATAATTATATAAAGACCAAATATAAACTATCAATGTGCATTAGGATTAGTGGAAGCATCATTTCAAGTACTAAAACTAGCATTCTATATGACTATGTTTATATGCTACAAGTAATTTTTGAGTGGCCATATTGCAAAAGTGAGTTTGGGTGTTTTATCAAGAGTTAAATGATTTAATGATCATTGAGTTATTATATAAGTCTCAAATGTTTATAATAATTATTTTATATTCTTTTATTGTCCCTGATCAGGTGTGAAATGACAAAGATGCTTGACTGTGTTGTTGACCTTTTTGGAAGAACTGAGTGAGCCTGTTGCAAAGGTGTTTTTGGGTGCTTAGAGATTGAGTGAAAGTTTAAAATGGAAATTAAAATTTTATTGAGGTAATTAATGATATATTTATGTTATTTATTCATTTTTTTATTTGAAAATTTTGACTATTTGCTTCAGATATGAGAGATAGATTTTCTTGGTGTGTGAAGGGCTAATGGTGAGTAGGCCTTATAGCTTAGATCAAGTGGTGATTTGGAATTCCAGATGGTATGGACCTATGTATGAGTGATAAATGTTATATTTTATATTTATTATAAGTTTTTCATGTATTTTTAGTATAATAATATGTTCCAAAGAGTTCAAGTGTAACGTGTGCCTTAAAGTAGACCTAATTGCTTTAGGTCTCTATTAGGCCTAATGATGGATTTGGCCCTTAAGGAGTATGAATGACATATGGAATGATTTTTTATTGTGTTAAACGTGTATGAGGACATATTTCAAGGGTAAATCAAGAATTTTTAGGATTTTGGCTGACCAAGATGGATGAGATCAAGAGTTGAGTATAAAAGCAAGGCCTATTTGGCCTATTTGGGCAAGTTAGATAAGAGAGAAGTGAAGCAAGTAAAGGAGCTCTTGGAGGAGAAAAAATAGGTCATTAAGGACCATAAAAGGGATAATAATATCAAATAATGTATATCTAACATAGTTTTTGTAGGTGGATACATAGGTCAATGGACCTAATGAGCCTAGTAGAGGCTAATTGAGTGAGAAAGAATAAGAGGCTGTTAGAGTAAGATTGAAGGGGAAAGAGTGAAAAAGAAAGGAGGTCATAATTATTTGAGTTATAAAAATGTGTTATAATATGATTATAGATTCAAGGTATCTAATTTGGTGTTTGGTTACCTATGGGGGTTGAGCCTCCTTGAAAGATAGATCTTATAAAAGACTAGTTGAGTAGGTGCTTAACTAGGTAGGGCTTGGAGCTCCTTGTGAAGTTGGTGCTTCACTAAATTTTGGATATAGAAATTATAGGTCTATATTACATGTGGATGTTTAAGTTATTTTTATTCCCCATGAGGGTTTCCCACATATCCTTGGTGTTCATGTGTTATGCTTTTACTTCATGCTCTTATGAATGGTTGCTTGTACATTGTTATATCTTTATGTTAGCTTGAATGGTTAATGAATGGTGTTTGAAATTGAGTGAAAACAATTGAAAACTAATACCCCCCTATCAATTGTTGTGATTCCAAAATTTTGTATCAGATCATGTATTTTTATAAAGATTTGACAACTTGTAGGTGATCCTAAGAAGCACAAGATGGCTAAGTAACTAAGGAAAAAGAATCAAGAATTGAGATCAATGGTGAAAGGGTTAAAAGAGAATATCAGTCATATTAAGATAATAATGAGTAAATATAACTCCAAAATTTATGATGATGATATGATTCTTAAAAATCTTAAATAAAAATCCAAGTCCCTTATAGAATGTGAAGGAGAGATGAGTCATCTTCAAACCAAGCTTGAGGAAATGATTGAAACAGTCAAAGAGGATAAGAATATCATCAAGGATATCAAGGTTCAAATAAAGTTTATAAATACAAATTTAAGTTAAAAATAGGAATAATGCAAATATCTCAAGTCAGAGGTAGATTCTATGAATATTGAGCATGATAAGCTCATAGTTAAGATGAGCAAGGTTGAGAAAGAGAGTGAAATCTGATCAAGACATGTGCTATATCATGAATTTTAACACAAAATAACCTATAAATACAAAAAAATAAGGTGACATAATTCATTTCATGGTAATTTATTTGTGTTCTATAGGTTTGGTCATAGAGCAAAGGATTGCAGAATGGCCTCAAGAAATAGGTTGTCATAGGAATATGGAATAAGGAGCAATGAGAGCAAAGGTAATATCAATAGTACTATTTTCTATAGTTTTCATAAATATGGTCACATAGATATATTTTCTCCTAGTATGCATAATAAATTCACAACTTGGATATGGAGAGCAAAGGTAATCAATGCTAATCACACTAGTCAAGAGGATGTGGCAATCTAAAGAAAATATGATGAGAAAGTTGCTCAAGAAGGGTGTGTTTTAGATCAGACAAAGGAGAAGGAGAAGGAATATGTTGAATACATTGAGTCAAAAGAGAATGGAAAGTAAAATATAGTTCTTGAGAAGAGCATTCATTCTTATGACAAGGACTGGGGTGAGCCATTATTCTAGAGCTCTATGAGAAGGGGTGTCTTTGCTAGACTTCATAAAGACATGCTTTAGCCTGTAAGAAGCATGGAAGGTTGCTGTTATTATTTGTATATTAAGATACCTATTAAGTGAAAGGTATGTTTTCATATGTATTACTTTGCTTTAGTAGCTTCTATGGTTAACGAGTACAATAGTTGGTATGGATGAGTTGATCTAGAGAGAGATCTTGAGAGTTGTAGATTGGTCTATATGACCAATGCCATTGGGGGTAGATAAATATTGATCATGAATATCCATGGTCTTGTGTTGATAAAAGAGTGAAATTATAAGTTATTGGTGTCTTGAGAGTATTCATATATGTTATGAATATGGTCATGCTCTGTAGAATGACAAGAAGCTAGTAAGCTTAAAGAAGATTGATATGGTGATCATTGAAGTTGTATTGGTCACTTTATGTCTTGGTTAACTCATAAGGTCATGAGGGGATGTAGTTTCATGTTGAAAATTACATGAAGATGTTCAAAATATTCTGAAAATGACAAATTTTAAGTGATCATATTAAGGTATTGACTGTAAGTATTCAAAGTTGATTCTTCGAGTCTAATTGAAGAGTTTCTTGGAGGTTTCACTGTTGTTTATGCATCAAGATGACCTTAATGTTATGAAGTAGTAATTTTAAAGGATTAATGTATCTCTATTTTCATATCATGAAAGATTCTTGGTTTGATATAGGTCTGTCACTATGTATGAGGTCTCACAGACCTGTTTAACTATATGTTTCCATATAGAAGATATGTGGATGTAATTTACCTATTTGAAGAGTATGATTAGATAAGTAAATAATATTGTTCTTATAGGAAAAATTATAGTAAAGTTATATAAAAACCTAGTGGTTGAGATGTTATATTTTAAGGTTCCATGAGCTGTATCAAACACCAATAACTTGAGGAGTTTGTTTGAAGATTTGAGGAGCTTTTATGGTTTCAGATAATATGATCTAGATGGAGCATGGAGTTAGGGGGAGCTAATTCAGATAGTTTAAGAAGCTTAAAGAGAAGTATGCATGATAAAAGAGGGATCCTACTTTATCTATGAAATTTTTAGGTCCTAATATCAATGGAATATGCATATATGACCTTGTGAAGAGTGTATATGGTCTTTTTCATTAATGTCAAAGTGGGAGAAAAACTTGATGAGGAGATCCAGTTTGAGGAGAGATGAGAATGGTTTGCTATGCTATAAGTGTTTTACTTAAATTAAAAAGGGGGATATTTTTGAGGTATGATCCTATTAGCATGTTTATGTCATTAATGTTATCATTGATGTCAAAGTATGTGTGAAGTTTTGTATGTCTAAATAAGGCTAACTCAATCTTTAGGTAGTGACCTATATGGTCTAAGGAGACTTGGTCAAAGCCAGATGATGGGAGATGATTATGAACCTATATTATATATTTGAAAGTTAGTAATGAGATATAATAGGTGTATTAATGATCTCAAAGTGGTATGGTGTAGGTGCATATCAAGTATAGTTGATGGCGTAGTTCCTTGAGCATGGAAATGGCTTGTAAAATCCTAATGATGGTGATATAGTGTTGTATGAGCTCTAAGTAGTGTATTGGGGTGTAAAAACATATGATAAGGTGTTTTAAAATGTTAATAAAGTTAAAAATTCATCTAAAATGGTAGGAAGGTCAAGTTTGAGGTCTAGTCCTTGCATGAGAGACCTAGTTTAAAAGAACAAGCTTGGTAGCTTGTTGAGGAAAGTAGTTTGTGACTTGTATGAGAAAATTTGGTAGAATTATCATATGGTATGATGACATATGAAATATTAATGAGATTTTTAGGTCATTTAAATAGTTTTTAATACATTTTAAAGATCCAAGTATGACTAGTGGTTCTATACCTAACATGCATATAGACTAGGGTGACCTAATGAAGAGTCAAGGTGAGTTATCAAGATGATAGAGAAAATGTAATCATGTAATGATTTTTTAAAAGGTGTGTTAAATGTGTTTACCAGGTTTAAATTCCTCATTTGAAAGAGAAAGCAAGAAAACATGTTGGAAGGTCTCATATGCATGCAAAATGAAGAGTTCCAAGCCTAAGAAGGATCTTTTGATGTTCATTGGCACATATGAATTATGCATGGGAAGATGATAAATTTTATAAATATGGAACATGGTCCTAATAATATTTTTTGAGAATTTTAAAGTGGTTTAATGGAGAAATATTTATGAACATTCATTAAGAATGTAAACTGGTCCAAAACCCTCTCAAAACCCTTATAGTGACCCAATTAAAGAGATATTATTGGAAATGACCTAAAATGGATTGGTAAATAAATTTTTATGTTGTAAAGGACTCCTATAGGTATCTATAAGTGGTAGTGGTGTATCAGGACAATGAGTAAAAGGTATAGAAAAGTTCTTATTTCTGGAGAATTTGATGCTATAAGCAGGGTTGACCGAATCAACTCTTGAAAATTGATGGAGGTTGAAGGTAAATACTTGTTATTTATGTCCATGGAGTTATTTTAGTGAGTTATATATTTTTTGTCAAAAATTTTGGTCATAGAAGATGACCTATTGCTAAACTTCCAAACAATGAAGATAATGAAGGAATCCAAACATGAGTGAGAATCTATTTAGGGATGAGTTGAAGTTGTTTAGGGATTAATACAATTGATTGAGGTAATTTTTTAAGACCTATACCTATTGTTACATTGGTTGGTAAGTTTTTATGGTAATCATACACAAACAAGAAAGTGCTCTCAAGTTGATCAATATTTATGAGTCAAGATAGTGTAAGAGTGAGTTTCAATGATTGGCCAATATGTTCTACAATTTCTATATGACATATATATATATATATATATATATATATATATATATATATATATATATATATATATATTAGTTTTTGAATATGTGATAAGTTTTTTGAAGTAAATTTTTAATTCATTTAATTTTTTTAAAAGTATCTCTACCTAAATTTTAAGTCATGATCACCATGACTGTGTCCTAAGCTAGAAATGACAATTCCATGTTTACAAAGTGAAGTGAAGTGTTTCAGGTTCATTAACAAGAAGTGATGAATAAAATGAGTATTTTATTTTTTCTTGGAATTAAAAATATTGATGGAAGGTTATGATTTACTCTAAGGTGTTGATATGTGGAAGCCAAAATGGCTTGTCTAGCTGTGTTAAGACAGTAAGAGAGTAACCTAAGATATTAGTATGTAAGAACAATTATTGCCTCTAGAGTTTGATATCTATCAATTTGGAAATGACCTAGAGACAAAATAAAAACTATTCATGTGAATAAAGAGGTAGAATCATCATTTCAAGTACTAAAACTAGCATTCTATATGACTATGTTTATATGCTATAGGTAGTTTCTAAGTGGCCATATTGAAGAAGTGAGTTTGGGGTGATTTATCAAGATATGAAGGATATAATGATCATGGAGTTGTTATATAAGTATCAAAGGTTTATAATAATTATTTTAGAGTCTTGGTTTGTCCCTGATCAAGTGTGAAATGACACAGATGCGTGACTGTGTTGTTGAGATTTTTGGTAGAACTGAGTGAGCCTATTGCAAAGGTGTTTTTGGGTGCTTGGAGCTTGAGTGAAGGTGTTAAATGCAAATTATGATGTTATTAAGGTCATGAATGATATATTTATGTAATTTGGTCATATTTTTATTTGACAAAGTTTATTCTTTGCTTCATATATGAGAGATAGATTTTTTGGGTGTGTGAAGGGCTAATGATGAGTAGGCCTAATAGCTTAAATCAAGTGGTGAGTTAGAATTCCTGATGGTATGAACCTATGTTGGAGTGATAAAGTGTATGTTTTATGTGTATTATATGTGTTTCATGCATTTGTAGTATCAAAATATGTTCCAAAGAGTTCAAGTGTAACATGTGCCTTGAAGTAGACCTAATTACTTTAGGGCTCTATTATGCCTAATGAAGGATTTGACCATTAAGGTGTATGAATTAACTATAAAGTGATTATTTATTTAGTGAAATTTTTATAAGGACCTATTTAAATTGTAAATTAATAATGGTAAGGATCTTATACAACCAAAATGTATGAGATCAAGAGTTGAGTATAAAAGCAATTCCTAATTGGCCTATTTGGGCAAGTTAGAGAAGAGAGAAGTGAAGTGAGTAAAGGAGATCTTGGAGGAGAAGAACCAGGTCATTAAGGACCATTAGAGGGATGATAATATCATATAAATAATATCTAACATATTTTATATAGGTGGATACATAGGTTAATGGACCTAATAAGCCTAATAGAGGTTAATTGAGTGAGAAGGCCTAAGAGGATGTTTGAGTGAGATTGAAGGGGAAAGAGTGAAAATAAAAGAGGTCATAATCAGTTGAGTTATCATCAAGTGTTATAAGATGATTATATATTCAAGGTATATGAGTTATTTCTTGGTTACCTAGGGGGTTAGATCCTCCTTGTAAGATAGAGCTTGCAGAAGACTAGTTGAGTGGGTGCTTAACTAGGTAGGGGTTAGAGCTCCTTGTGAAGTTGGTGCTTCACTAAATTTTGGACCTTGAACCTATAGGACTATAGGAAATGTTTATGGTTATTTTTTTTTTATTCCCCATGAGGTTTTCACACATATCCTTATTGTTCATGTGTTATGCTTTTGCTTCATGCCCTTATGAATAGTTGATTTTACATTGATATATCTTTATGTTAGCTTGAATGGTTAATGATTGGTGTTTGAAATTAAGTGAAAATAATTGGACACTAATTCACCCCCACCTCTTAGTGGTTGTGCTTACAACAAGGTTTATGAATACATGTCTTGGGTACCCACCAATGTGTCCACAAACATCTCTTGAGGCAAGGTGTGGTTCCACCTCATCTTTGTTCTTCCCCCTGGCTTCTTCTCTAATTATGACCCCAAACTAGAAGTCTCTCTAATTCCTACCAATTGAGCTGGAATGTGCATTGAAGTGGACTTTCTTTTGGTGATGGGCCCAAACCCCACCATAAGGTGAATTGGTTGACGGAGAGTTGTTTTAGCCTCATAAGTCTTTGAAAGAGTCTTAATTTCTATAATCATGCATGAGGATAACCACCCCTAAATAGCTTACACAACTAATTTATTGAGAGAATAATTACTAATATTAATATATACTTAAATAGTATGTCATGAGTGTTAACATAATTTCCTCAAAAATAGTATTTGTCAAAGTAGACTTCCTAAAATAATAACTACTAATATTAATATAAATAATCATTAGGAATAATAAACTTACCATTAAGAACATATAATGGATATTCATTTCAACCACAATTATATTACAAAAATTGTAGCATTTAATGCATAAGTAGTTTGAATTGGTGATAATGCACGAGTAGTTTAAATTGGAACTCTAAATTTTTCAAAGTTATCTGAAAGATGATTGTCATTTTATTATATAATTTGGATGTAAAGATTAAGATAGGGAGATGAATTTATCCTTTATAATTTAAAAAAAAAACTAATGTTGAAACACCTTTTGTCTAAATATAAATAGTCTATAGACTATTAATATGTGAAAACAAATAACGTTCTCACTCTTCATGATCGCATATCTAGTCATGGATGAACCCTTTATTAAATGATAAATCATAAAAATTCTAGATATCTATCGATATTGACACCTTAGCACAATATTAATCACTCAAATATCATGTTAGTTTAGCACCATCTAAATTGCATTAATTTAACATGATTTTAATCAAATTAATTTAACACATTTTAAATAGCATTAATTTAACACCATTTTGATAGCATTAATTATCCTTTAGTATTAATTTCTCTCAATGTATATTTGAATATGTAAATTATGTCAAGTGAATATCCTCATATCCAATTTAATCTCTCACATTAAACATATGTAAATACATATAGCTACCTAAATTTGTATCCCTTTCATGTTGCATGGTTCAAAGTTTTGACTTTCTAAGAGTAGACCAATGAGCTCAACCATTCACAATAAGTCCACTTGTTCAATGGCTACAATGTATAAATTTCTTGTGCACCTTAAAATCATGTATGCTTCACCATTATACATTAATTTCATCATCCCTCATGATCCATAGTTTAGTGCACCTTATTGGCCCACTCATGGACTCTTTGACTTATGCTCACTTTGTAGCTCATAGTTCTATGTGCCCCAGAGTTCAAATTGTAGTCCATTATTTGATTCTTTATTATAATTTATCGAGCCATTACAATTAAGGATATCAATATTTAATGAATTAAATGATAAATGTTCCCATTTTATAGAATATGGATGTTCATATCATTCTTATCTTGTTCAAAATGGGCATGTGCCCATTCTACACAAGATTTGAATATTATCAACATGATATTCAAGCAATAATGGGTCCCCATTTGATTTTAGAAATTAAGGTGTCTGAATACTATCAAGGGATATTATTATAAATTAGGAGATGATGTTAAAACATCACTACCAATATTATATGACAAAGAATGAAGGTGAGACCCTAAAACTAAATTCTAATTACTCTTACAAAATAGTCCCACATATTATTAAATTTTAATAAGACTATTTCCATTGTTTGATTTTTTATTATAATTTATTGAGCCATTATAATCAAGGATGTCTATATATTAACAAAATAATATATGTGCCCATTATACATAAGGTGGTTTTTCATATTGTTTTTATCTTGTTTAGAATGGGAATGTGCCAATTCCACACAAGATTGCAAAACTATCAATGGGAATTCAAGCAATAATGCATCCCTATTTGATTTCAAAAATTAGGATGTTTGAATGGAATTTATTAAAAAAGCTTTCCAAGTCTTATTCTCCATGGCATGCCACTAGTTATAATTGATTATTGGGTTATTTTCCTTTAGTTTAGCATGACTTATCCTAGTTGTGTGTCGAAGGAGAACAATAAGTCTAACAAGTTAGCACATTATCACATTATGTGAGAAATGGTATTGCACACTCACCTAAAGTATGCAATTGAAGACCGATTCCCATCAATTTTATTTCATAATGGTGTAAGCATCGATATTTATATACTAGGATGCTTGAATAGGTAGTTAGTTATAACCACAAACATCATAATAAATATAATCTTGATGATTCTATACCTAAGTTATTCATAAAAAAATAAGGGAAAATAAGAAAATAAATTAGTGGTACTAGTGATTCCATAAGTTTTACAAAAGGTGATTCAACATCACATGTTCTATTTCATTCTCATCAAAGGTAATTATACATAGGCCATAATATATATATTATTAAGGATTTCTTATTTGAAGATTAAAATGACCAATCACTCATTGTCCAACCCCCTATCTAAGTAAGCTTGGGGGTATTTATACATGGTTTTACCCAAATCATTTATTTCTAACATTAATATTCAAATGATGACTTGCCCTTAGATAGTTGTTATAATGAGTTGTGTAAGACATTACAATGAATTCCCATTAAATCGGGTCTAAATTCCCTTATATACCCACTATATACTACAAAATTTAGGTTCCAAAATCAACCCACACAAATTCAATAGTCCATCCTAGACTATGCACCTTCCTTGGGGCTCTCAAGTACCAAAACTTCAGGTCCCATTTGCTTGACCTAGTGCTTGACCTCATCCTAGTGGTTTAAAGTAGTCTATATCTTGGAGGTAATTTCTTCAACTTCATCCTTTATCTACTTGGTCTCCTTGGGTTGATACATAAAATCACATGCTTGATTTATTAAAAACTCAAGTGATGAAGTAGAATCCTTACAAATGTCTTCAATCATTCCAAACTTTATCAAAACCTATCCTTAGAATGATGTAAAAATAGTACTAAGATCTTGGTGATGAGCATTAATATTGTTTTTGAGTGCCTTCACATATTGGAATTATTTGGCATGATCTAATATATCCTTTATTTTGAGTGCATTCTCAACTAGAATCTAGAACTAAAGTTTTTCCAAATAAAGTCTAGCTTCCAAAATATTGGCAGGTTACACCAAATTGACAAAAAACCCATCAACTATGGGAGTTGTGGCACCCACTCTAGCCAAAAAGTGCTTGAATGCTTCTACATATTTCATAAAATACTTTTTATCCCATGTTTTATCACACTGGGGACTCACCTGCTCTTTGTATTTTTGTAATAAAACATTCACTAGGGTCTCTAGCTTATTAATAGCTTCTCTTATAAGGGGGATCCATAAACAAGTGATGGATCTTGTTACAGAATTGACTTATAGAGTTTGAGAGTATTTAATCGATATGTCATTACTAATTCCTAATAATGATATATCTCTTCTAATTTATTTTCAAGATTTATTCATTTGGTTCTTTCATGATGGTATAGGTAAAGGACTTATTGTACTTTTGTTGAAGCTAGTTAACATCATATCCCTTTAGAGAATTCTACCTTGTTATCATAAGATCCATATTAATAAGAGTTATGATTTTTTTGGATAGTGAATATTATCAAGGATCCACCCAAAATGTTTTAGGGAGCTCCACCCCCTCTCACACTAAATCCATGCTGGCTAACGGGAGCTTAAAATAATGTTCATCTTTAAAAACTCCCATTTAAAAAGAGATCTCATGCCAAGTCTAATTGGATTAGTCTTCTTTGAGGAAATACTCTCACATATATAATTCTTCTTTAGGGATGGTTTTTTAATAAATAACCTCGAATAGAGAGTCCATTGAGGTTATCTCCCTTAGTTGTTGTTTTGACTCTTTAGTAGTCCCCATTATCTTATTTAGATTGCACTAAAGTATCTAGATGTTTGGTTCAATTTGTTACTGACCACTTGAACTAGTATCCCAATTACTAGCATGTAGAGTTATGCCTCTGTCACTCTCTTCTCTAGTGCGATTTCAAATGTCCAATTGTGCATCATTAGGCATAGCCTCTTCTTGTTGCTCTAGGTTTTCTTATAGTTTAGGGGTGGCTTCTTTGGTTTCTCTTTCAAGTGATCATTGGGGAGTTGTCACCCTTTGTTCTAATGTCCCAATACTTGGTGCCAAATGTTCATGTCTCAAAGGAATAATAGTTTGTTAGGTAGTTTCAAGGCTCTCTTATTTTTTTACTATAGGCATGCCTTGGTCTTTTTGAGGTGATGGGGTCATAATTTTACACTTAGATTGTTTTTTCAACATACTTCTAGTAGAATTAGGACCTAGCCTCTTCTCTTTTTTGTGTTGCCTTCTTTGCACTACTATTTATAGTAGGTGAGAAAGGATTTATTTATAGTCCTCCTAGCTTCTTGAAGCCTTCTAATTAGAATTGAAATTATAAAATAATTTATGAATGTGCCCCCTAAAAAGAATCTAATGTTCCTTGATATCATTTATATCCATCTCATTCTTCTCCCTATATGCCTTATTTCTAGGATAGATATAAATTTTCCAAACAGTGTGGGTATCAACATCAAATTTATCAACATCAATGTGCACCTTGTGCACATTGTAAATGCAATTCATAACATTTTTTAAGTACTTGATAGTAAAATCATATGTTAGCTTTAGTCTCCCACATAAGTTGTCTATGGGCTCCATCTAGATGTGTGCTAGTGAATAATATTGCATTACAATAAATTGGGTTTGAGTTACCATCTTCATGGGCAACTCCTTGGGGAAATTCCATTCATTTTCAAATGCTACCCTTAGCCCATGAAACCATCCTATCATATTCCACTTATGGGAAGGGGAGATGATGCCCAAATAGGTGAACTATTTGAACTATTCTATAGGGGACTTGTTCTCTGGTGGGTACACCCACTTCAGCTCATTCCTTAAATATTTTGGAATGCCAATCTCTATAGATGCTAAAAAATTGCATAGTTTTAGATGTCAAAGTACATTAAACCCCTACCCAACTCTAAGGGTAGATGACCACCTAGTTGACTTAGCCTATTTATTAATTTACTAACTTAACTTTTTAAATCACCACTTTTAAACCCATTTTCCTCTAGACCTCAACCACTGATGGTCAGCCTAATCATCGATGGTTAGCCTGACCATTGATGGTTAGGTATCCAAGCCTACCTTAAAGATTTAAAACATTACCAATTGTATGAGATAAGCATGGAACATATAGCAACTTATATTTCTTGTTGAAAAATAGATTTAAATCATCGTAATTAGTAACTTTTTCCTCTATCCATTTAAAAACTTCCTCCTACACATTTAGTAACTTCATCCTATAAAAGGATAGAGGGAGGAGAAGAAAGGGATGGAGAAATCTAGCAATCCACATTCAAGCTATCTTGTATCTAGGTATCCAGTGTCCCTTTAATAAGTAAGTATCATGAATAGAGATCTAAACCTCTATCAGTATCACTTTTGAAGGCCAAAGTACTGTTAGTTTGGCCAAATTGCTTCAGCCTCCCACTACCAAGTTACAGGTATCTCTTTCTTATTTTTTAAATTTATATTCCATTTCTAATTTACCTACCCTATCAGACCCATCAATATCTTATTTTCTATTTCCCTAGTCTATAATATACCTCTATGTGCCCAATTACCCAATCTGCCATCCTTTTTTTGATCATTCCCAAAATTTCATAAAAAACCACCGATGGTTAGCCTAATCGATGATGGTCACCTCAATTGTCGATGGTCACCCAAAAATTGATGGTTAGCCCAACGACTGATAGTTAGCCCAACCATCGATGATCACTATGGAAGAAAATAAAAACAAGTTATTTTCACCCCTTTGACCCCAAACAAACTCTATTTTTTGTGTTCTTGCTTGTTCCCAGTGACATTTCTAATTTTCTAAACTTGACCCCAACTATATTAGCATGGGTATTGACCTAATTTTTATATATTTAGTGTTTTGTTTAATAATAAACATAATTTCATTTTATCTTACATGCATTTACATTACAATTATTGAATGCAAATTTCCTTTTTTTCATTTATATCAACTTAATTGTTATAAACAATAGATAGACAACCTCCTAACAAGCATACATTTCTTGGATCTAGCTCATGCTAGGAAATACACTCAACCATCCATCTAAAAACCCCCTTTTGAGTTTATTTCTTATCTATAGATTATTACTTCCAAGCCAAAGAGGAGTTCTCACCATTATCTAGATCACATGCACACTTTTACTAGGTATTCTTCTACACACCCTATTACTAGTTTCATTACTTACTTCTAAATTAATAAATGAGTGGAAATTAATTGAAACATTTTGCCACATCCAATGGGACCCAACATCCTTTTTTCTCTCTTTATTTTATGCTCATTGAATGACATCTAAAATTTATTTTGGGCTTAAAATAAACATTTTGCATACATTGATTGATTGGCTGTTTTAGTTCACCTAGTAACCTAAATGTGAAGTAATTAAATGTAGTTTTCACTCTTGTTATCACAAACTTATCCAAACCACATAATCAATTAAAACATCAAAAAATACCTGAGATAAGGCTCAACTAAGATTTCATCACCTAGTGGTAAACCTTACCCTTTCCTGATAATCCTACTTGGAGGTCATTACCAAGGGGAGAACTAGTTCATCTCTCTGGTTGAGTATAAAATTTGAGATTAGATATATTTTAGATAAGTACTTGATACCCTTATCATTGTGGCATGTGAAGTGAGGGGGTAGTCCCCAACACCAAGCCATGTACTAAATATTAATATAGATTTCTCTCTAGAGTACCTAAAAATAACTTGAAACCAAACTTAGATTTCCTCTTTAGTAACCAATCCACAAACCAATTTATTCTTCACACTTTCTAAGGCATAAGAAAATCAATTTAGAAATAAACCTATGTTTTAAATGCACTTTAGTGTATGTTTGATTTCCTTGAGTTCTTTTCTTTTGCTTGCTTTTTGTTTGAGGTGTGAGTTTTGTTATTTTATCTCTTATTTCCTCTCATGGTCTTTACTAGATAGTAGTTTAGGAATCAAAACAACCAACAACCACTTTATTCTTCATCCTCGATAGAGTATACCTATGATGCTGAGGGTTCCCCTCATTTTTCTTCCCCTCCTACCAGGTTAGTGATTATTGCTAAGGGTGATCTAGATTTTACTGCCTTGATAATAACCTCGTGGCTCTTCAACATTACCTAAACACCTTATCTAACCATACCCTTTTTGCTTTGATTCCTCCTACACATCCACCTTATGGTATAACTCCCCATATTTTGGTGGGTGCTACCTTAACCCAACCCATGATCACCCAAGCCTCTTCTTCTTCTAATATCCCACCTACCACCACTCCCCAAACTCCATCCAACATCTCAACTAGTAACCAAATAGCTACTACCCCAACCAATACCTCCAATACTGGGTCAACTTTACCCCTTGTTACCTATAATCCTACTATGGGGATATCTTATACCCCTCTTTCCATCATTCCCCTTAGTTTTTTCAACAAACCAACTTCAACCCCACTTTAGAGTTTGGTACTTTCCATACCTCAAACCCTCCCACCTATTAACACTAGAGTTACCACCCACCAAAAACCAACTAGAAATTTCATACCTCCAACCCAATCTATATCCATACCACCCTCCACCAACCTAAACATACCTCTAACACAACCCATATCAGTCCCCCAATAAGCACCTATGACATATTACCTATATGTGTCTAACCCAAAAGGATATATAGCACCTTCCACTCAACCATTTGTGCCAATAAACCCTTATATGAGACTATCCCAACCTCCTATGACCACTTATTAATATGTGGCTTCTTCAACACCCTGTATCACATATATATACATTATTGCCTCCTAACCTCAATAAGGCTTACCACCTAATTATGCATATTCCCAACCTCAAACAAATTTGTTCTAGACAAAATTCCTAACCTAGAGTCATCTATCTTTGGGTCTCATAACCTTTTATCCTATGATCAAATCTATAATGAGCCCATCCATCCATCCATTCTTATTTATGCATGTCCTCAATAATGGGAATTACCCAAGTTTTCCAAATTCTAAGGTAAGGAGGAACCCCAAAAACATTTGAGAGCATTTTTTCACTCTTTTTATTTGATCACATATGATGATGGTCTCCTCTTCTGTACCTTCCCCATGTCTTTATCAGGACCAACCGTTGACTAGTATAGTGCCCTTACCAAGCACTCAATCTTTTCATTCTCCCAACATGCCCAAATATTTTTAGAGAATTTATCAATAAATATATCTAAAAAAGTTTATATAACCAACCTCTATTCTATTAGGAAATTTGATGATGAATCAATTGATAATTTTGTAGTAATATGGAGAGGTCTCATTAGCCAACTTTATTTCTCCTTACCCCAACTTGAGTTGATTGAGATCTTCTCTCAGGGTTGTGCCAAACATATTGCCCCCACTCTTCAAGTTCAAACTTCTAGAAATTTTGATGAGGCATTCACCATGGCACGTAAACTTAAAAACTGAGCCACTGACAAAGGGAAATTGAAACTACAAATCAAATACTCTAGCTTTAATTCCAATGATCCCCCCTCCACCAAAACTACTAACCAATCCAAATTGAAAGCATTTACAAAATTAGTTATCCTAAAGACTACCCCACCACCAATTATCAATCAATCCCATCAAACTAATTCTTCTAACCCTACCTACCAACAAATTCAAAACTAAAACTAATCTCCTCCAAAATAATAAACTCCCATAGGGGAGTCTTATGATTCAATTTTAGACAAATTTATCAAAACTAACCTCATACACCTTCCACCTATCAAACCACCCTAGTAATTTGATGCTTCTCTTCATGTGCCTAGTTGGTACAACATGAATGACCATTGTGCTTTTCACCAAGTTATCAGACATAACATCAATAGATGCAATACCTTCAAAAGTCTAGTCTAAAACTTAATTGATAGTGGAGAACTTGCATTTGATAATCCCAATGCACCTCCTAATCAATCCCTTAACATATTATATAAACCTTTTCCCAATAATTCTTAGTCTACCCATCATCATGACAACAAATTAGAATCATCTCTCTCATGATGCACATATAATCAAAATATTATTAGTGAGACCATTGTAGAAGAAATAACTACCTTAACCTCTTCTTCCTCCAGTTCACTTATAGAAGTAGTGAACTCACCTTCTATTCCTTTTTCTACTCAAATGAACAAATCAACGACCCCTCTCTTCACTTTAAAAACTTAGTTTTATCTACCTCTCCCTTGATGGAAACACCAAAGGAGATAACCTTTGCTTTAACCATTTCTTCTTCTTCCACTCTACCCATTGAAGTGGTAAAAATACCCTCCATTCCTTTGAACACCCAAACAAAGGAAAAAACCATGTCCATTCCTTCACTTGAGGACACCACATCTACTGTTCCCATCATAGAACCATCTATTACCTCTTTGTAAATCATCCCATAAGATAAGGTTGCTTCATCCACCCAACTACCAATTTTGGAACCTCCCATAAAGAATAAGGATGAAGGATCCATCCCCTCTTCTCCACCTAAGGGATTATTTTTGAAACCAATGACCAATGAACCAAACCCATCTACAAGCCTTTTATAAACTAGTCCAAAGTCTGGAGTTCACTTCTAAACCCAACTTTTATATAGCCACCTTTTGGCATCATCTAGGGCTCCCTGATAAAAAAAAATCTAAATCCTTAACCTCATTTGATTCCACCTTTAAGCCCATCATTACCCCTCCATCAAATAACTCTTCTTCTAAAATCATAGGAGAATCATCTCAACTATATCCATCTAGCATCACCAAATCACGTTATGCCTCTCTAACTAAACCTATCAAGAATCTTGGAATCCTTCATACACCTAGTCAAATTGACCCCTCTTTTAAGTTGGTCTTAACTCCATTTATCCCACCAAATAAACCCCCAACCAAACCAATTAATAATGTAGAGTTACCCAAACCTCAACCTCAAACTAGACCCATACCACCTCCTTCCCACTTGCCTTCTATCTCAGGACCCCATCCTTCTACCATCCCAATTACTTATTCTTCTTTTAGTAAGCCATCCCCCTTTTCTTTACCTAAACCAACACCCACTACCTCTATCTCTCCTTCATTCTTAACTAATCTATCCACCTCTACTTTTCTACCTATATCCAATCCCTCAACATCCAAATCTTCAACCTCTAAATCATTTACCCCTAAGTCACCCATAACTAAGCAATCCCAACCACCAAACAAAACCATTCCACCACCTATAACTCCTAAGGTGAAAACCACCTCTAATAAGGCTCCCATCCCTAAACCTATAAACCCATCACTTCCAACACCTTTGCATGAATCTTATTCAACCATCCTACAAAGGTTATTGTAAACTTCTTCCATTATCTTACCACCTATCAAACCATTCTACCCCTCCAATAACAAACCCTGTTCATTCAATGATAACTTGATTTGACTATACCATAGGGCACAAAGACATGACACAAAAAATTTCAAAGCTCTCTAGGCACTTGTTCATAGCCTATATGATGAGGATGATCTATTATTTGACGAACCTATTTTAAGTCCATTACTAATCCTACAATTAACCCAACCTATCTAGCCTTTACATACTACCCCATTATCATCCAAGTGTGAGAGGTGTAGAGAGGATTACAAAGCAATTTAGTTTAAACATTAGTCCATAAATCATGAAAAATGCATAAAGAACTAACTAACTAATCCTATCTATTCCTATGGGAATTACAAAGGATAGAAAGAAACAAATGAAATAAAACAAGCATCATATTACCTTCCCAAATGGATTCACCATACCCATGTGGCTTAAAATTATGTTCTCCCTTGATCAAGCATCCTTGTATTTATCAACAAAGGTGGCAAACTCCTCCAATGTCTCAAGAACACTCCATAAAACCTATGATCATGATTCCAAATCACCAAACTAGCCTATCAATGAAGATTGAAAACAAAATCAATGATCAAATGAAAAGGATTGTGGAAAAAATTTAACATTACAACTTTACAATATTCAATTTTAAAATTCATGTCCATGGCCTCTCTATTTATAGATTTTTGAGATTGGTTAGGATCAACCATGACCATCTATCTCAAGATTGAGATGTGTGGCCATGAATAATCCTAATATTTAGAATTAAATCCATAATTATCTTCATCATGACCTTGGAAGAAGGGGAATTTAAGAGGAATGAGAGGCATTAACTAGGCATGGGTGACCCATAATCTTTATATTTGTGGCATTTATGGCCTAGGGATATCTTCCCAAGAAATGATGTCACATGATGATGCAGTTAATAGGAATCAATTTTCAAAAAGAAATATTCAACAAATCTCATGGAAAATCCAATTAAGCTCTTGATTTGGATTAATTAGCCTTAAAAAATGTTAATCAACATTTTTGCAATCATTTGAAAATTGGCCCTTAATTAATCAAAATGGTCAGAAAGTCATATTACTAGGTCATAATTTGATTAGAGAGGAAATAGAAGGTGATGTTAGATGTATTGGAGATGTATTCCCATTGAGGATGTTTCTAACACCAAATAATAAAGGTACATGATGTGTACCAATGAATTTAGAAGAAAAGAGTGATCCAAAGCATTAAATAGCAAAATTATCATTTTGACTCAAAATAATCTGATCAAAGTTAGCTAGCCCATAAAATACATTGCCCTATTTAGGGATACTTTGACCTAAATTGGTACTTTTAAGTGACAAGTTTGAACCATTTAGGGTGTGTTATGTATTTTGACCTAAAATGACATTTGAGTGTAATTTGACTACGATTGACAATTTCAACACAAATGGTGTTAGGAATTGGATGTCTACATTTTGCCCTTGTTTGAGAAGGCTTAGCGAGACATTCATGTAAAGCAAAATATTTTCAAATAAAAGAGTTGTCAAGAATAAATTGGAATATACCCATGATGCCCCCTTGAGAGGACATACTAGGATGAAAAAGAAGGATGGACTCTCAAAAAGAGAGAGAAAGTGAGAGGTTAACCCATGGAATAGATCACATCTAGATGAGTTAATGATTGTACATGTGATTACCATCAATGATAAAAATATAATGAGAGGTATAATAGGATATAGATATGGGGGGAATGGGAAATATATAATCCATAAATGTAAGGGATATACTGTTAACATACCCAATTTGAGAGTATAAGCTACACGATTATGACATTGATCAATCCAAAGATAAGTTACACACTAAAATATTGCCATCATTGGCATTAGTGTGGAGAGCTTGGAATTAGAGGAAAAGAGAGAGTGTTTTTCTTTAGGAATGGAAGCACTACTAGAATAGGGTATTTAAAGAGAAGATAATAAGTACTCTAGTAGAGCAGATTTGATCATGATAAAATAGTTTTACCCTAGTAGGGTAAAGTTTAATCATTGACAAAGAATAAATAATGATTTTGACCCTTTAGAGCTGATTTAATTCAGATTTGGTTTAGATGTTAGACCCTAGCATGGGCAATTAGCAAGAAAAAATAGCTCAAGGATGTAACTAAAAAGATAGGTTAAAGCAAATGGGTGCAAACGTACATGCATTGGTGTAATGGCTTAGAAAGCCATATAAAACCAAGCATATGAGAATGTAAAAAGTGATGAGAGAGATGAAAATAATAATGGAGATAGTTGAGCTAACCTCAATATAAATTAAGTTCTACCTACATAGTTCCATGGACTCATGTTCTAACATGAACTTTAGGCCAATGTTGTTCACCCAAGTTTGGGAGAGAATGGAATGAGGAATAATGAAAAATGACCAAGAATTGATTAGAGTCACAATGTATGCAAAGAGATTCATATCTATGCATAGACAAAGAATCCTAAAATATATGCTACCTAGAAGCCTGATTCCATATCATGATCCTAGGTTTTGTAAAGTGTTGTTGAGAATCATTCATCGAAGCTGATGTTGATGTTAGGATGTTGAGACCTAAGCACAAAGCACTTGATATAACAAAATAAATTAGGCATCATAAATATTAATAAATTATAATGACATAATATTCCAATTTCACTAATCCAATTCAAATGTGAATACCTATAACTAAGGATAATGGTAAAACAATGACCAAAACTAGAGTTACAACAATTTACATTTAAACAAACAAGCAAAAATAAAAAAGAAGATAAACATAAATGAACCTAACTTGGAATCAATATATGATCTTAAGTAGGAACAAAATGTTTAAAAACAAATTTCAAGAGTGTATTAACGACATGAGACCAAGATATGAATAATCAAGACCTATGTGGACCATCAAGGCATTCTTGAACACAAAAGAGAAAAGCAAAATCAAATAGAAAAATAAGACACAAACAACAATCAAATAAATAAAATGGTCCAAGAACAATGTAATAACATAGGATCAAGATATAAACAATTGAGATCCATGTGAATCATGAAGATGTTCTGAAACACAAAAGAGATAAGTGAAAATAATCAAGAAAACACAAGACCAAGATGAGACACAAAGTAATAAAAGGAGAAAAGGAGAAGAAATAAAATGAGAGATGAAAAAGTACAAAAAAACACCAAGAACACTCAAATAAACACATAAAAACAAAAACCAAGTTAATACAGTTTAAGGACAAATGTTCACGTATGTGCCATAGAGGTGTTACTTTCCACCACATCATAATAAAGAATAATGACACAACAATTTTTCCCTAATTAAAGAGGAACAATGACAAAAGAAATGGGGGAAGAGAAGAAAAGGAAGGAGTTGGCTGAGCTAACTCTAGATGTATAAAACAAGTGGATGCTACCTACATAGTTCCATGGATGCATGTTCCAACATAAACTTCAAGCCAAATGTAGTTCTCCCAAGGAATAGAATAGAAGAAAAATGATGACCAGACTATCATGATTAATGTTATATAAGAAATGGAAGATATGACAAATAGAGAGAATGGTCTGGAAACTAAGAAGTAGATGAGATGAGAAAGAATGATCTTTTAAAATGATAAGTGCATGGGATAAGATGAAATGAAATGAACCGGTGTTCTTATGCTTGTAAAATGGCAAGAGTGTAACATAGTGGAATGGGAATGTACAAATGTATAGAAGTGTGAGATAATGTTTTTTTTTTCTTTTATGGATGATGTTATGATGTTTTTGGTATTTTCAAAGTATTTATAATGTTTTTGTGTTTTTGGGTTAAAATATGCATAAGCTGGGACCATCAAATTAAGGAGATGCACATCTTAATAGTAGAGGTTCTAATAATCTAGCTAAGCTAGTTACAACAGTGCATGCTCACAAATTAGTGAGAGTGATGCTCTTGATAAAATAATAAAAAGAAGCAAATCTGATATAGAATAATGTGCAACCTAAAGTAAAAAATAAGTATCTACATTCAACTATCTATAATAGCGTAGCAATGGTTTATAACTAAGAAAATGTGTCTGTTCACTTGTTTGAAAATGCACAATACTATCCTAGTTGAACTACTTTGTAGAACTACTAATGAGGATGTTCATAATGTTAATGAGACATAATCAAGATCATAATTGGTCAAGGGATAAAAAGTGTTCAACCTTATAACATGCCTTTGACATAACAAAGAATATGCTTCTCAAAGAGATCAATCTAGAATGGGCTGAAGAATATGTTTAGAGTGCCAAGGATTCAAATCCTTTACTATCGGGAATCATGAATAGTGGACCAAGGTAGTATAAAATGTGTTCAAGGTAAGATAAAAGGGTGGGATAAAATTATGACAACATAAGTTATGCCCAAGTTAGGGGTCTTATAGATAATGGTTCAAAGATGTTTATGCGTAGAACCTCTTAAGGTGTATGATGTTCATGGGCTCTAAAAGTTCTTCACCATTAGGTTTAGCCAGTTGATATGCTCCTGATCCATAGTTTATTGTGACAATATATGGTCCTAACCAATTAGGCTAAAACTTGTCTTTATTTTTGGGTTCAACATTCATATTCTTCTAGTTCTCTTTTAAAACTAAGTCACCAATCTCAAATTCTTAAGGGAGAATGCATTTGTTATAGCTTCTCCACAATCTATTTTGATAGGCCTACAAGTTTTTTAGGGCATCCAAATGCTAACCATCAAGAAGCTCTATTTCATGTAGTCATGAGGCTTTATAGTCTTCATTATCTTCAATTTTCTCTAGTGATATTCTTAATGATGGGATCTCAATCTTGACTAGGATGATAGCATTAGTGCCAAAAATAAGGGAGTATGGAGTAGCTCTAGTTGGGGTGTGATGATTGGTTCTATAAGTCGAAAGGGTAAGAAAGAGTTGTAAGTGCCAATTATGGCTATCATCATTGACAATCTTCTTTAAGATGGATAGAATGGTTTTATTTGATGCCTCAGCTTGTCTATTTCCTTTTGGGTTATATGGAGTGGATTTCTTGTGCTTGATCTTGAATTTGGCACAAAGAGATTTTACATCTTGGTTCACAAAGGATCTACCATTATGAGATATAATATAGGTTGGGATGCCATATCGATAGATAATATGGTAATGAATGAATTTGGCTATTTGTTTCTTGGTAACATAAGTGAGAGGAATGGCCTCAATCCACTTGGTAAAGTACTCAATTGTAGTCAAAATGTGCGTATGGCCATTTGAAGATGTTAGGTTAATTTTCCCAATGATATCGAGACCCCATGTTGGGAATGGCCATGGTGTTGTAAGTGACTGTAATGGTAAGGAAGGTGCATGTATCAAGTTTCCATGCTACTGATAAGGAACACACTTATTTACATAATTATAAGCATTTGTCTCCATTTTGGGCCAATAATAGCCTATTCTGAGGAGTTTCTTGGCTAGGACTACACCATTGGTATGGGCCCCACACATTCCTTCATGAACCTCTTTTACTGCCAGCTTGGATTCTCCCAAAGATAAACAATGAAGAAGCATTCCATCATACCCTTTATGATAAAACGTGTTTCCAAGGAGGATATAATGTGTTAAGTGATGAAGGAATTATTTTTGTTGGTTGCTGGAAATGTTGGTGGGAAATACATGACTATGGAAATAGTTATAAAAATATTGGTACCATGGTAGCTCAAGTGAGGGATTAGGATCAAGAATAGTGCATGTCCTCTTTGAATCTGATAGAATATGTGCCAGTTGAAGAATATTTTTAATTAAGAACTAATATTCTTTAGCACTATCATGCATTTGAATCATAAAACCAATTTTTTCCATGGCATTTTAGATCTTTTGTTGACTCATGGAACTTGCTCAAACTATAGAGATTTAAAATGTGTTTTAAGGTTATCGATAATTTGCTTGTAAGGAACAAGTTTATCATCCTTTGCTTGATATTGGTCAGTTGTCTATTTAAGATTAGTTATGAATCTCCATATACCTTTAACCTTTGAATATCCCACTGTATAGCAAGATGGAGCCCTGTAACTAATGCCTCATATTTATCCAGATTGTTTGTGCACTAAAATTGTATATGGAATGATTTGGGGATCAAATCCCCCTATGGCATGATCAATAATATGCCAACTCTAGGCCCTCAAGATGTAAAGGATCCATCAAAATAGAGTGTCCACTATTTAGGTTCTTATGATGCATGTTCTATCATCATAATAAAATCATTTAGAAGGTCAAAGTTGAGAGGTTAAGTGGATGTAAGAGGAGCTTCTGCAAGTTGGTAAGCAAAAACTTGTCCTTTGATTACCTTTTGATTTTAGAACTCAACATCAAAATCATTGAGGATCATAATCCATTTAGCCATGCATCCTTGAAGAGCTACTTTAGATAAGAGGAACTTGAGAGGATCTACCTTGGTGATAATAATAGTTTTGTTATTTAGCATATAATGTCATAATTTCTAAGTGGTGAATACCATAACTAAGCATGACTTCTCGATAGGCATATTATTATGTTCATAGGATACCAATGTGTGGCTTAAATAATAATAGCATTTTCCTTACCATGATCATCATGTTGAGCCAAAAGTGCCCCTAGTGCATGTTCTATGGCTGATATATAAAGAAGTAGTGGCTTTCCTTGTGTTGGAGGTTATAAGACTGGTGGATTGGTCAAGTATGTTTTAAACTTTGCAAATGTTGTCTGACAATATTCATCCCAATAATATGTTACCCCTTTCTTTAAGATATGGGTAAATAGGTGGCACTTATCTACCAATTGAAAAATGAATCTGCGTATATATTGGATCTTTCCTTGTAGACCTTGAAACTATTTAAGATTATTTGGTGGAGGCATTTCCATAATATCATTGACCTTTTTAGGGTTGAATTTGATCCCTCATTGTGATACAATGAACCCTAGAAATTTTCTTGATGTGACTCCAAAGACACATTTCTTAGGATTCAAGTGGACTGTATATGCATGAAGCCTCTTAAATATTCTTTGTATAATGTTAGGGTGTCCAACTCTTGTTCTTAATTTTTCTAGTATATCATCAAAATAGTCCTAAAAAATGTCATGCATCATTTCATGGAAAATGATAGTCATTGCATGCTAATATATGGCTCTAGCATTCTTTAAACCAAATAGCATGACTTGGTAATAGATTTCCCCCATACAGTGGTGAATGTGGTCTTATGCTAATCTTCAAGGGATATCTTGATCTGATTGTAACTATAAAATCCATCCATTAAATATAACATCTTGTACCTAGCAGTTGATTCGATAATCATGTCAATGTTGGGTAGAGGAAAATCATCTTTAGGGTATGCTTTGTTGATATCATAAAAATCAATAAAAATACTAGAAACCCATTTAGAGTAGTCTAGTGGTCTGATAAAATTAGCTCCTAATAAATTTTTCAACTTGGCCTTAACTAAAAGGGTGATATGTGGATGCATCTTTCTTAATTTTTTGCTTGATTGGTTTAGCACCAAGGTGAACAACAAGATGATGCACAACTAAATCTAGGTCCAAGCCTGGCATGTCAGAGTATACCCATGCAAAGATGTCTATATAATCCTTGATAATGGATATAATATGTTAATGTTATGCTTTAGTAAGGGAAGCTCCAAGATAAACAATTTTGGGATCCTCATGGGTTCCTAGATTCACTTCTATTGTGATCTCCATAAGGAGTGTGGATCCATCTTCTATAATTGTAGGCAATGTATGGTCATGATCATTTTCATATGTTATATCTTCTTGTTGTTCTTTCCAAAGATCTAGATAATATGAAGAATTAAAATATGCCTTCTCAGGTAAAGGCTAATTGGTAAAAACCTCTAGAAATTCAAGAGCAACATGCTCAAATATTTGATATTGTTATGAAGAGATGCTTGTACTAGCTATGGAATTTTGGATAGATGGAATTTCTACATCCTAAGGGGATGAGCAAAATTTCCTACTTGGGAGCACCTAAAATAGGTTTTCACTCAAAGGCTTGTCTTTTTCTTTACCTTTTCCCTAATCAACAAGTACCTCAAAGAGGTTTTCACCTGAAGATCTTTATGTTTATTCTTTATTCTTTATTATGACCAAGAAATTTTGACTACTCTCCAAATTAGGTAGAAGGATCCAATGAAAAATAAAAACCTTACTTATAATCACCAATAGGGAATGCATGTCATAGGCCCATGTATTCTGTAATTGATTCTTCATTTTAGAACTCATCGAGGCATATGACTGAATTTTACTGGTCCTAATCTATGATTTCTGGATGACAAAGGCATAGGTTACAGTAAGGGTTTGATTTAGGATGGGAAGTGCCAATGGTAAATATATAATGTCCTACTTTAGGAAGGGAATCACCACTAAGATAGGGTTTTGCTTCAAGATAGGAAGCTCTAATAGGCATTATGGTTAATACAACATTTGAATCAAACAAATCTGAGTCAACAAGCTCATAAAAAAGGCTATAATAGGATTTTGTGTCACTTCTAGGAGTCTCATTACTAATCACTTTGGAATAATCACTATCAAATGTCATGAGGTCATCTTATGATGGTTTAAATATGAGACCATAATTCCAATTGACAACTCTAGCTAATAAGTGCTCTAAAATTCGTTGCACCTATGGACCAAGGCCTTTCCCTATATAGTCAAGATGCTCCATTATTCTATTAGGGATAAGATACTTTAGATTCTAAAAATAATTAGGAAGGCCTTCTAAACATAACCAATCTCCCTTGGTAAAATCCTCTCAATATTTCTTTGGTGTAATTGCAGTTACAAAAACCATAAGAGGTTTTGGTTGTTTCTTATTTGGTTGCTAAATCTGATCAGGTTTTTTAGGATTCTAAGAAGTTTTAGTATTACCAAATGTTTTAGGGGATTTTGGTAATTTTTTAATATGGAGGATGTCCTTTAGAGGGTACATGAAAATTCCTACATCTTTAATAATAACCTGCTTAGCCAGAGCTATAGGAA
This sequence comes from Torreya grandis, assembly GCA_037957365.1. Classification (NCBI taxonomy): domain Eukaryota; kingdom Viridiplantae; phylum Streptophyta; class Pinopsida; order Cupressales; family Taxaceae; genus Torreya; species Torreya grandis. The sequence goes on along the minus strand of JARHVA010000261.1, from coordinate 1,594,933 downwards.
ATAGATCAGCTAAAGTGGAGGCTAGATCACTAGGGTCTATACAATTAAATGGAGATGGATGAGAAATGATGGATTTGCTCTTTGTGATGAATTTCAAACCTGGATAATAGTTATAATTATGAAACTCTACTTCAAGATGTTTGCAATATTGATATGGCTGCTAATCAATGGGAATAGTAACCATACCATCATGGGGAAACTTAAGGAAATGGTGAAGAGTAGATGGAACTTCCCGTACTTCATGGATCTAAGGATAACCAAGCATTATGTTATAAGGAAGCTCAATATCCATAATATGGAATAATGTGTGATGAGAAATAGACCCAACCATGATTAGTAACCAAATTGTACCAGATAACTCCCTCTTAGCATTATCATAAGCCTTGATTGTAATAGTTTTTAGTTGAATGTCTTTATCAAAGTAGCCCAATCATCATACCAATTTAAGAGATATGATGTTCAACCTTGAAGCATTATCTATAAGAGCCTACTTGATCTTGTGATCTGTAATGATTATCTCAATGTGTAGTGGGTTATTGTGGTTTGGGCTGAGGGTGGACATATCTTTTTGATCAAATGTGATTTGCCAAAATGAAGACAAGTGTCTAACTAGGTTCTAGAAATAACCAAGGTTTATATCATTAGGCACAATAGACTCTTGAAATTTTTTGTTAAAGATGGTTCTATGGACATCAGATGTTCGCAAGAGTTCTAATATGGAAATTTGTGTAGGGGTTTTATCTAATTGATCTGTTAGACTATAAGGCCTTTGAATTATGGATTGAACTATTTTAGTCTTTATTGGGATAATATTTGGCTTTGGAACCATTGGCATAATTTTCTCATTGGGTTTTCTGGAAGAAGTGGGTGAAGGGCCATAAATGGTAACTCATAGACATCTAGTTATGACTACACAACCTAGAGGTGGCAATGAGTTGTTATAATTAGAAGAGGAAGGCAAAGGGCCTTAGATGGTGACTCATGGGAAACTAACTATATTGCTACAATTTTGGGTCAAGGAGGAGCCTTTATAATTAGAAGAAAGGTGCTATTGTGTAGGATTAGTAACCTATGTAAATGGAGTAACAACATGATGATGCAAATTTGACATGGTATTACTAGGGGGAGAGGTTGCTGACCCTATAATGATGGGTCTCATGTTGTGAGGAACATGAGATTGACTACATGATTTTACAGTAATAGTGGAAATGTGGGTTTCAAAAATGCATCCCATAGTATTATTATAGTCATAAGGTACATTGTTATAAGCCACATTATTAGTATGGGCATTATGATCTTGATTATTCTCATTACGATTCTGACCTTATTGTTGGTTTTGATTCTACCTCTATCCTTGATTGTGACCATTTTGATTGTTTCTTGGTGGTGGTGGATCATGTCAAGGAAATGGTTCTTTATAGATTCCCATATCCTGATTTATGTCTTGATTAAGGGCCAACTTAATTTATAGTTCACCACTTTCAATAAAGACCTCAATAATATGTCGTAATTAAATGCAATGATATGAACTATGACCAACAATACAATGAAAGTTACACCATTCATTCTCTTTGTACCAATATGGTTTTGGTTGATCTTGAGGAAATGGCCTTAATACTGGCCATATAATTAAATTAGATGTAATGAGCTTTTGTAACACTATTTCAATTGATTCTCCTAACTTGTTAAAGACTCTAAAATTGTTATGAAATGTCCTTCATGGAGGTTGTCTCTACAAAGTAGGTAGTGGATTTGGGCGAGTTAATTGTACATTTGGAGGAGGCATAGCCTATACCATTTGTACATGTCTTGTTTTAGTTACCCCATTTCCAACCATGTTCTTATTTTTGCTAAAGCCTTTAGGCTTATCCTACATAACTATTTAAACTGGTGATTTAGTTTGATTAGATGCTTGACCTTGTACACAAATCTTAACAAGGCCTTTAGCAATAAGAGCCTTCTCAATCTGCACTCTTTTGTCAATAATTTATTAAAATGAGTTAGCACAAGATAATCATAGATTATGCACAACTCCAGGATGCAAATTCTATGCAAAGATATCAACCAACTATTTATCTTGCAAATTATGTTGAAAGAAGCTTGCTAATGCTCTCCACCTTTGCAGATATGCAACAAAACTTTCACCATCACACTTCTTGACTTTTCATAAGTCAATAATGGTTAATTCATGTTCTATGTTATATGAGAAATGGTTAATGAACTTTTATGATAATTCATTCCAATCTACAACTGATCCCCTGGGTAGTTTAAGTAGCCAATCAAGAGCTTGTCCTAATAAACTTTATGGAAACAATCATAGTAAGTACTCACTACTATAAGCAACCTATTGACATAAGATGAAGAATTCTTGTATGTGTTAGTTTGAATCTCCTTTTCCTTTGTATTTTTCAAATTTGGGTGCCTCAAAATGAGGTGGAAAGGGGTTTTAGAGAATAAATAAATCAAATGGATATGGGCATATCTCATTGAATTTGTACTTTTTGACTCTATTATTCATCTCCAATCTTTAAACAATTTCCTTAATAGAATTCCATTCTTGCATGTTTGGTGCATTTGTGGATTGAAAAAGATGTTATTGGGGTGGAACGTGCCCCTATTTTTGTATGGATCTATAGGGAGTGTATACATTTTGATCCATGACTTGGTTCTGATTTGATTCTTGAGTTGAGAATATAGGCTATTGATTCTTGGATTGTAAAACTTTCCCTGAATTTGGTTGTTTCATATTTTGTTGATTTTGGAGATTTCTATGTTTATTTACTAATTTTTGGGTTGGTTGAAAAGAACTAGCCAAATTATCTTGAGGTATTTCCTCAATTCAAACTGAATGTTTGGGTTTTTGAGTTTGTAAAGTAACAAGAGGTTCTTGATGATTGAAGAATGTATGTTCCATGTCAAATAGAATACTTTGTAAGGTCTCTTGTGACTTTAACTATTCATTTAGATTACCTTGATCCACTATGGTAATGTACTCATCTAATATTTGTTGCATACTTTCAAACACATTTCCTTGTTCTTTCAAAGCATCATTATGAATTGTAGTAGCAACTAGGGAGTTAGTTAAATCTACGACAAGTTGATCTACATATCATTGAATTATTATCTTGAACTTAGCTAGAAGATCCATATTTGTGGGTTTTATCTTTGTTTGTATTTCTTTTCCTTTGTTAGAGGAAGAAGGTATGTCTATTCATGTAAAAGCTTGCTCTTGCTGTTGTTGTTCTCCTTCTCTAACTAAGGTATGCAATTATTCTGTAGGAAAGTCATAAGGTAGTCTAGCACCTGATTCTATCAATCTAAGAAGGGATTCATATTTATCTTCTTGGGGTTGATATTCATAGTAATCATCTTCAGATCCTATTATTTTGGGGATATCATAAAAAACAATGCAGTTATCTTGACCATCATAAAACTGATCATCTTCATAACTAAGTCCATAAGAGGCCCCACTACAAGTGAACCTTTGGGTCATGTATAAAATCACTATTCTGTGTGTTTGACTAACTTTGGACCAATGCTTGACAACCAAACAAAGTATTTTTGGCTTTATTTTAAACAAATAACCAAAGTACCAATGAAACTATAAGGGAGGGTGGTTTGAAACCACACACAATTTAGAAGATTTGGTTCATGAGTTTACTCAACCTTTGGTAAGGTTGAAATTATATAGATTGGAATAGGGTAAGGTAACTCAAAGACCCAAGGTGAAAACTAGTACACTAAAGCCTAGATCTTTGTGATACACTCGTACTGTAAAAACTAGTTTTAACTTTGACAAGTTAACCCTATAAGTTTAGAGGAACGCTCTCCATATTACAAAGAAGACAAAATGAACTAAGCAACTCAAGATGTAAAAACATAAATGAATTAATAAGTATAATGCTAGGACCAAATAGGTAACACAACATCACCACATGATTCCAGTAGGATAAAATATGTTCTAGGATTCAAAGCATGAGAAATATGCAAGATGACTTGAGTCCACCAAGATGATAATGTGATTTTGAGTCTTAATACATGACCTTCAATCCAAATGGAAAATTGAACCCAAGTTAAAACAAGCTTAGTGCACAAATGGTGAACCCACTTTGACACACCAACCCTTAGAACTCAGAAAGGTTCAATTTCAAATGTGGATTATAAATGAAGGATTTAAATAGATTGGGTGAAAGATCTAGACTCAATTGGGTAGCACGATTGTATCAAAGTGGATGATATGACACAAAGCTTTCAATAATAATTTGAATAAGGAAAAGATGAATTTTCTAATTAAATAGTGTAATGCCTCCCTTGCTCAAGAAAATTGAGGACAATGTGTTTTGGTTAAGTTCAATGAGTTAATAAGCAGTTTTAGTCACAAATCAAGATCAAGTAAGCTAATGACAAAAAACAAACATCTTAAGTCTAAAATGACAAGGTATGGTAAAGTGGGGTCTAATAAACTAGCAATTTTTCAATCATTCTAGGGGAATCAATTACATAATGACTTTCACATCAAATGATGCAAAAGACAAGCATACAAATTGGGTGAATGCGGCATTAGCTAGTTGTAAAAAGGTTAGTCCTTTTTATAACCACTACATCCTATTGTTTGCTTAGTGTAGTGTGATGTCCAAATGAAGATACATCCCATGTGCAACTCTAATTAAGATCCAAATTAATTCAATGTCAAGAGATGAAACCCAAAGTCAAAGCTTCCCCAAAGAACTCATGGGAAGTAATGACATCCCCCTCACAAGCCAAGTTTGAAAAAAAATAAAGAAAGCATAAAATAGCAAGACTTTAGGGTCATTTTTAAGATCACCCAAACTTTAACGAGTTTTTAGGGAGTGCTTTAGATGACATTATTTCTAAGCCTTGGAATAGGCTACTTGCAATAGGAATGGTGCTTTTGATTCCAAGGGTTCCCTAAAGGGGAAAAATGGAAGAGCATACATGTGGTACCCTTCTCTTTGCCAAACAAAGATTTAACTTAAAAAATTAAGTAAATACAAAAACTTGGAAATGTGAGTTCATTTTTAAGCCCAAATGGAAAATGAGGTGGTGTTCATTTGACCCCTTGGTCTTAGTTGTAACTTTGAAAATATTTACCATAAACATCTATTTTTTTTTAAAATTTAAACACCAAAACAAGGTTCATAATTGACTTTTAAACATGTAAAAGGTGATCTAAAACATGTTTAAAGAAAATTTAAAGCTTTATCCTATAATGAAAATGTTAGAATATCCTTTAGCCTTGAATCTCTTTTGGGTTTGAAATAATGAACTTTAGAAAAAGAGCTCTTGGGTTTGTGTTTTAAGAAAAACACAGTGACTGACATCGGTTATATAACTGATGATGGTTACATTTTCTAATTGATGATGGTTATCTAATCAACATCAGTTATACCAATGTGACTAGTGATAGGTATCCAACTGATGTCATTTTTACTAACCAATGTTAGTTAATCTATCCAATTGATGTTAGTTTTACTAGATGACATCGATTGCTATGTAAATCCATGGCAAACAAAATTGGAAAAATAAAGTTAAAAAATCAATTTGCAAGAGTTTTAATGGTCCAAATGAATATTTTAAAGCTACACAATGATCTTTTTCATGTGTGGGATGCGTCTTGTCCCACCAGGTGTGCCAAGATGTAGAGAAGATTACAAAGCAAGTTAGTCAAACATTAGTCTATAAATCATGAAAAATTCATAAAGAAATAACTAACTAAGCCTATCTATTCCTATGGGAATTACAATGGATAGAAAGAAACAAGTGAAAGAAAAAAAACATCATATTACCTTCCCAAATGGATTCACCATACCCATGTGGCTTAAAATCATGTTCTCCTTTGATCAAGCATCCTTGTCTTTGTCAACAAAGATGGAAAACTTCTCTAATGTCTCAAGAACACTCCATAAAACCTAGGCTCATGATTCCAAATCACTAAACTAGCCTATGAATGAAGCTTGAAAACAAAATCAATGATCAAATGTAAAGGATTTTGGAAACAATTTAACATTATAACTTTACAATATTCAAGCATAAAATTCATGTCCATGGCCTCTCTATCTATATATTTTTGAGATTGGTCAGGATCAACCATGACTGTCCATATCAAGATTGAGATGTGTGGCCATGGATAATCCTAATATTTGGAATTAAATCCATAACTATCTTCATCATGACCTTGGAAGAAGGGGAATTGAAGAGGCATGGGAGGCATTAACTAGGCATGGGTGACCCATAATCTTGATATTTATGGCATTTATGGCCTAGGGATGTCTTCCCAAGAAATGATGTCACCTGATGATGCAGTTAATAGGAATAAATTTAAAAAAAATAAATATTCAACAACTCTCATGGAAGGTATAATTAAGCTCTTGATTTGGATTAATTATCCTTAAATAAGGTTAATCAACATTTGTGCAATTATTTGAAAATTGGCCCTCAATTAATCAAAATGGTTAGAAAGTCATATTACTGGGTCATAATTTTAGTGGAGAGGAAGTGGAAGGTGTTGTTAGATGCAGTGGAGTTGTATTCCCATTTAGGATGTTGCCAATACCAAATAACAATGGTATGTGATGTGTACTAATGAATTTAGAAGAAACGAGTGATCTAGAGCACTAAATGGTGAAATTTTCATTTTGACTCAAAATGATCTGATCAAAGTTAGCTAGCCCATAAAATGCATTGCCATATTTATGGATATATTGACCTAAAATGACACTTGTAAGTTACAATTTTGAACCATTTAGGGCATTTTATGGATTTTGACCTAAAATGTGCATTTGAGTGCAATTCAAGTAAGATTGACAATTTCAACACAAATGGTGTTAGGAATTAGATGTCTACAAGGGGGAGAAATTGAAATAACCATCAAACCCAAAAAATCCCCTCATCCACACTATTCATATGGTTACCCAATCTTGGGCCCAATAAAAGGATAAGGGAAAAGCCAAAGTCTCCATTCCTTAGACATACCCTTAAACCCCTCAGCCTTCTAACCAAACCCAAACAACTACACCTTTACCCTCACCTTCACAGCCACCATAACCTAGACTATCCATTTTAAGACCCTCTCTCTTCAACCCTTTTGAATCCATCTAATGTATAATGTTAAAATAGGTTGACCAGACATTGGTAAAGATGAGCCTTTATGAACTAATCAACACCTCACCTCACCATCATCAGGCACTAATAAAGGTTTTACAATCTAAAGAGGTTTATCCAAATGACCCACAACCTCTTGCACCTTTTGTAGGATCCCTCCAAATTTCTACCTTTTTCACCTTTTAGGATTATGACATGCCTCTTATTCATCCTAAGGATTCTGATCCTACCCTCTTTATCACTACATACATCAATCACACTTACATTAAAAGGGTAATGATCAATGGAGGAGATATCATCAACATTATCTCTTCCCATGATTATGACCAATTGTAACTTCCTAATAACATCATGTTAAAAAGCACAATGGTTCTTCACTCCTTCAATGATACCATGGCCACTACCTTGGGGATAGTTACCATTCCTAAACTATTTTACATTATAGAGGGTGAGTTACAATACAATGTGTTACTCAAACACCCTTGGATCCATGCCATGAGATGTGTCCCTTCCACCTTACATTGATGTGTCAAATTTGAGCACAAAGGCCAATTTTTTACCATCAAAGTTGACCCTAGTCTTTTTGCCTCTTGAAAAATGACATATCAGCCTAATGATGTTTTTATTGATCCTTCATCCACCTCACCATTAACTACTAACAAAACCACCTCACCTCCAACCAAAACCAACAACACTCCCATTCACAACAGTGATGAAGCTTCAGCTAGATCATCTATCACTTCTTCTTAGATTCCCATAGAGGACCCCTTGGAATCTATATTTCAACATCTCTCCCTTGGGGAATATCACTTTTTAGCCTTAGACAATTTCACTACTCCCCAAGTGTATGGGAATCTCGAACATGACCCTTCCTATGATCCAAACATCAAAATTATCATCCCTTTTAGGCTCCCTAACTATTAAACAAATTTCATTTATGGGGAAATTGATCAACCACTTCTTGCACCTGAAACTAGCTCATCCATCTGACCTTTCACCTCTAACTTCTCTTATCTCAACAAACTAGCCTTTGCCAAAGCTTACCTTTATAGGTGTGCTTGGAAGGGGTTTGGTCTCAACCTTTATGAAAAGGGACCTCATGAGTTATCCATCATTAAAACTTAAAAACCTCATGAGTTATTTGGCCTCTGGTTGGTACCATGAAAAGAACCCACCTTACCAAAACCCATTGCCACCATCGATGATGAGGATGCCCCATCTTCACCAACCCCATCTCCCTTGATGCCTAAAGACTTTGATATCATACCATATAATTTTTTATCATTTTTTTTAGTTTGGGCCCTTTGATCTATCAAAAGGGTAGCCTAACTAAAACCCTTCCTCTCATCCATCCTGAAATGGTAGAGAGGGATTCTCCTACCATCAACACCATCCAACATCAAGATGATGATTCCATACTCACCTACCTCAGTATAGGGGATTCTTATATTCATAAATCCCTTCCTCCTAACAATCAAACCATGCTAAATGAATCCACTATCAATGTTAACTTAGGTACTCAGGATAACCCCCATATCATCAAAATTGACCAATCCTTAAATTCCATGGAGCAAAAACATTACCCTTATTTACTTCATGATTTTAGCATAGCGTTCACTTGGTTATATCAAGATATGCCTATAATTCACCCTTTTATTTCCCTTCACAACATGGTTACCCATCCTGAGGTTAAGCCAGTACAATAAAAGCTTCATAGGATACATCCTCACATTTCCCTTCTTGTCAAAGAACTTCAATGTTTCTTATCAATTGACTTCATCCAACCCATTGACTATCCACAATGGGTTTCCAACATTGTTCCCATTAACAAACCCATAGGGGGACTTCACCTGTATATCAACTTTCATGACCTCAACCTCACTTTCCCAAAGGATGACTTTCCTTTATCGAACATCAACCAACTTTTTGATCTTATAGCTAGCCATTAGATGTTATCCCTCATGGAAATTTTCTTAGGATATAATTAGATCTTGATTGCCCCCAAAGATCAACATAAAACTTCCTTTATCAGCACATGGGAGACCTTATACTATAGGGTCATGCATTTTGTTTTGAAGAATGTTGGAACAACCTATAAGCATGACATGACCTACATTTTTCATGATCTCATCCATAAAATTGTAGAGGACTATTTGGAAAATCTCCTTGGGAAATCCAAGCACCACAAAGATCAACCAACCATTCTCACAATCATCTTTGATTGATTAATCCATTATCATATCAAGCTCAATCCTAAGAAATTCATTTTTGTAGTCTTATCTGGTAAAAATTTTAGCTTTATCATCTCCCTTCAAGGAATAAAAATAGACCTTACCAAAGTAGGAGGAATCTTGGAGATGCCTCCTCCTACTAATCTTAAGCAACTCTATAGCATACAAGGGAAGCTCCAATCCATCTGTCACTTCATCTCCTAGCTATCAGATCAATGTCAACCCTTTCACCATCCCCTCAAGCAAGACATCTCTTTTAAGTGGACCAATGACTATTAACAATCCTTTGATTCAATAAAAGAGTACCTTATCTCTCCACATATCCTTACTCCTCCTAAAGAATACCTTCCTTTCTACCTTTATATATCCACCATGGACCATTCTGTGGGGGCAATACTCACTCATCAAGATGAACATAACAAAGAGTAATCTATTTACTACATTATCCACACACTTATAGATTATGAGACTTGGTATACTAATCTTGAGAAACTTTGCCTCACCTTAGTCTTTATGGCCTCCAAACTTCATCATTACCTTCTTAACCACAAAACCTATGTCATCACCAAGACCGACCCACTCAAGTACATGCACTCTAAACCATACCAAAACTAGTGTATAGATAAGTGTCTCATGCTCCTAGATGAATTTGATCTTGATTTCCTTTATAAAAAATCACTTAAAGGGAAAGTCATCATTGAATAATTATCCAAAGCTCCTCTACCTAACAACCAACTGGTTCTTCTAGCTTTTTTAGATGAGTCCATTACAACTCTTTCTCAAGTAGAACCTACCTTTTAGATGACCATGTTTTTTGATGACTCCAAATACCAACATGGTGGGGGTGATAGATTTATTCTCATTTCCCTTGATGGTGAACCTCTTCCCCTTTTCTTTAAACTTGACTTTGAATGCACCAATAATGTGGCTTAATATGAAGCCCTAGTCATAAGTCTCCAAACCATTCTAGCTTTGGAAGTCAAAACAATCAGTATCATTGGCGATTCCCAACTTATCTTCAATCAAGCCAACATATCTAATCAATGTAATAATGATGTCCTATTGAAATACAAATATCTCATAGACATACTCTTAGCATCATTCGATCATTGCTTTATCCAATCAGTTCCTTGATCTACCAACAAATTTGCAGACGTGATAGCTTCCTTTGCTTCGCAAATCCCATTCCATCCTGCCGAATCCAAACTATTTGTTACCATCCATATTTTTAACACACCCTCACATATTATTTCTAACCTTCCTACTATTTTTAATGTGGAAGCATCCCCTTCTGACATTTGGTACAACCAAACTTTTGACTACCTTAGCCTTCGTATCGTTCCTCCCAAACTTTTAAAGAATGATCAAAGAGATTTTATTTAGAGTACCTCTCATTACACTATACTAGGGGGATTACTTTACAAACATGATTTTGATGGTCTCTTTCTCTACTTCTCTCGTAGTTATAAAGCTTCCCATGTTATTAAGTAACACATGACAAAATGTGTAGGGGGAAATTTAGTGGCCTAACCATTGCTAAACGTATCATTTGCCTTAGATATTGTTGGCCCACCCTCAATCGAGATAATTGTGATTATGTAAATAAGTGTTTCAAATTTCAACAACATGCTAATTTACATCACACACCTACTCATGGCCTTCAAATATCCAAAGACTATTGACCCTTTTCACAATGGGGTCTTGAACTAATGGGGGAAATCAACCCCCATTCTTTACAGTGACACTAATCTATCATTATCGCCACTTAATATATCATCGAATGGGTAGAAACCATTATTTTTATCTCAACTAAAGTGAAAAAGATCATTGATTTCATCAATCATCGTATAATCTTCCACTTCAGCGTTCTTCATAAGATCATCACTGATAATTGAAAATATTATTAAAAAAAGTCCAAGATATTTGTAATGATTTTGGAATAAAATTAAGCTTCTCCTCACCCTACCATCCATAATAAAATGGATAGGTGGAATCCTATAACAAAATTATCAATAAAATGTTAACCAAAGTAATTAGTGCTTCAAGTTGAGATTGGTATTTGCACATTTCTTTCACTTTATGGGTCTATTGCACTAGCATTCAAACCTCTATGGGTGCTACAGATTTCTCTCTAGTCTTTAGAGCCAAGGCAGTCTTGCCTCTCAAAGTCCATATTTCCACTCTTCACACCTCTCTTCATGAGATCCTTTTTGAGAGTGATTATCATCAAGAGTGCCTCATGCATCTTGTACTACTTGATGAACATCTCCTCACTACACTCAATCATCTTCATGTTTATCAAGAAAAAATCAAGCATGTTTATAATGAATACCTAAAAGAGTGAGAATTCAATATCAGAGACCTCATCCTTAAGGAAAACCAACATGTAACTAATATGGAGAAAAGCAAAAAAAGTAAGTTTGCATTCAATTAGCTTGGACCCTACATCATAACCCATAAGTATGGATCATGAGCTTATCATTTGTCTTTTCTCAAAGGTAAGCTAGAACTTGAGCCTCTCAACACTTCACATCTACATCCTTTTTATTATTAAAACAAGGATCAAACTCACCTTTATGTCTAAATTAAGCTCATCTATTGGTTTACAATATTTTAACTCCCTTTATAATTTCACCCTATTCCTCTTAAGGACATCTAATTATAACATAGAACCATGTGAGTATCCATCACAGTTATAGCCTAATCCTTAACATGGATACAATGGCTCTATCCATGACATGGTTCTCATGGATACTTTTTATCTCTATACAGATGGAATCCCATGATCAGTTGTCTTTCAAACCACTTTCCCTTATCTATCATTAACCTCTTATGCTAAAAGCCTTGGCCCCACAAAAATCAACCTTTAAGCTTAAATAGACTTGTCCATGTCTAAAACCAAGCATTCCAAATCAACTTGGGATACCAAAATATTCCCTAAGTCCATATATCTAGAATTGCAGACTACTCCCTTAAAGGATGTCTACACAAATATTAATTGCTTAAAAGATAGACTACCCCCTTGAAGGATAGCTACAAAATAAACAAATCTAACTTTAGACCACTCCCTTTAAGGATGGCTAAATCAAAATTTGTCAAAGAAATCATTTGAAGCTTCTCATATTTATCAGCTTCACCAATCTATCAACACCATAAAAGTAACAAGCAAGCAAACAAGCCACAATCAACTTTTACATATAGCATTAGTAGACTTCTCACATCGATCAGTCTACACATTATATTAAAGCATGGACTTGTCTATTAGGGTTCTTTGGTCACCTAGAGAAGGGGCAAGCTAACCCATGTCAAGTTCCCATATTACCCATTTCCCATTCAACCATCTACTTATCACCTACTCTCCATTTTTAAACTTCTAAAATAAAGGGACTATGATCTTATTTGAAATAAATTGATCACAATACCTTATTTTTTGATCAAATCATATTCATGAAAAACATTAGAAAGGCTTATTTTCATTAAGCCAATCTGACTTCAATTTTGTTAGGCCTTTGTCAATGACAACATCATGCGTTTCTTACCATATCATTTTAGTTCATGAAGACATGTGTCTCATGATCCTTTTATCTTTTTCCACATTTAGTTTTTTACCTATACCTACTTTATGTGTTTTCATTATATTCATATGTCACATACCATACCCAAACATTTATAACATTATCCATATGCATTTCAAACTATGAACCCAAACATTTATCATATCATAAACCATATCATCAAAAACCACAATCCAAACCATCTTATCCATGATCATGACCATGAACAAACACATTGTCCACAATATAATCACCAAACACTATCAATATATTAGATTCAAAATCACAAGAACATTCTCATAACTGTCTAAAATACAAAACAAACCATATCCTCCTTTAACATGTCATCATATGCCTAAAACTACACATCCCAATATCACCTTATAGAGCATGGCACATGAGCATCCTACCATTTCTTCATATCAAAACATACACCATGCACATTCCTAAACATTCAAACTCATGAGAGATAAATAAACCACATTTATAACCATATTCACACATCATATTAACAAATAACATAAACCATGTCATCTACCATTTACCATAACCATTATCCATCAGTCACATCATATCATCGAATAAAAACCATGTCCCATCTACAAATTATGCCATCATTTTCTCTAACATGATCATATATACATCATCTTTGCCATCATCAATAATATATATATATATATATATATATATATATATCATATCCATCTAATAAACATAGCATAAATATCTATGAATAACATTACCCATAGCCTAATCACATCATTTATCACATACCTATAATCATGTAATAAACACAATCATTACTCATCCATAATCATGTACATCAAATGCCAAAAAACATGCACATCCATAAACATCATCATATGCCTAGGTTAACAAGCCAACACCATCATAATCCATATCATCATAACCACATCCTAACGATAATCTACATCTATCTCATCATGAACATAATCAACATCTATATAATCATGAACATCATACAACATAATCATCATATACATCTAGGTCATAAATGTTAGTAAATTATACATCATCATATAATAAATACATGGAATAATCTATCAATCTCTCTTATAAACATCTCACATCATCGATACATAGGTCAGAATCAAAATCAAGAATATATGTATCATATAATCTCCTCTATCAGGCCCCTATTACACCACTACCACTGGCCCCATTTTCACTTGTACCTACACCTACACTACCATCTAGGAAGCTATGTGATATGCTAAATATCCTCCAAGAGAATTGTCATCTCCCTCATTGACAACAAAAAAGGTGTTTGTGGCTTGGTCTTATCTCTTGATGAGGGCCATAATCATACCCACATCTCATAGTAGGTGTTGATAGTACCTCATCATGCCTAGTTTGATTATTTCCATATATATCCACTCCTCTATGGTCATCACATCTTGAACCTTGTCAAAAATCTATGGGATCTAGTCCCTCATCTAAATCTGATTGTATGCCTACATAACAATCATCTTAATAATAGTCACTTATTTTTCAACAATAACCTAAATACCACCCTATACCTACCTTTATCAACCTATTTCAACCTAACTAAAGTTGAAAACCAAAGCCCTTACACCTAACTTACTTAAATCTATCCAAACCTCTCAAGCCAATCTATACTTCTACCTTGGTACCCACCCCAAAACTACCTCAAAAAAACTTTATTCACTACAAAATTACTTTACCACCTATCTATCTATACACCTCTACATCTATCATTTCACCACCTAATTATTTATATTCACTAAAATTTCCCCATTAACCCCTCCTATCAAACATATAGTACACTCACTAAACTTTACCTATAACTCATTTGACCCATGCCCAAACATTTTACCCACATTTTTTATACCTTCTATACCCATTTCCAAACTAAAACATTTCTAATACCTTCCAACCATAACCCATTTTGATACCTGACATAATTCATAAACACTCTACCATCCATTCTTACAACATAAAATCCCTTACACAATTTCATCAACTTTTACAATAGTTCTCATTATCAACAAGAATTTCAAACACTATTAATTTTATAAAGTAAAACCAATTCAATAAAAACCCCTTGCACAACCTTCAAACCCACTAAAAACTTTTACCCTAACTTTCCTTCAACCATTGATAGTTCTTTGAACTATCGATCATCTTATGGGATCCTTTTACCCATATATTCAACCATCGACAATTCTAGTTGAACTGTCAATGGTCACTATGTGTGACCACTGACAACACAACTCGAACCTTAAAAATTTATAACCCTATACAACAACACCCATAATAAACCAATAACACACCTAACTCACCCTAAAACATATTATCAAACATAAATACCCTTCCAATTCCCCTTTCCCTCCATTGTTTTGATCTATATTAACACATTATAGCCTGAGGCATCATTTTACTAAATCCTATTTAAAAAAACCTACCCAACACAATAATTAGACCCTACCCTTATCGCATTCACAATCCAACCAACCAATTCACCTATCTTATTAAATTCATAGCATCACCTACCTCATTCTATGATCATTGACACGCTCAAAGCCCCCATACCACCACCTAATCACATCCTCATCTATCCTCTATTGTATCACTACTCAAGTCAACCCCACAAACATAATCCACTTATCAATCACCAATACCTCAGTAGGCAAACACAAAAATACAACATGCTTCACCTCACCCCAAACATAAATCAATAAAATTTAAATGGTAAAAATGAATTACCATTTTACTCTTTGTATCTCATCTTTTTAGGGCTTTCTTGACCATCGATGGTCAAGGTGACTATTGACAGTCAACCATAGGGAATACCCTAACTATTGATGGTTAGGGTACCACATTTTTTTAAAAAATATTTCAGCACCCTACTTAGGTGCTATCCTTTTGGGAGCTTACCTGATCTCCCCCAACCCAACCACTTGACATTTTAGAGATTACCCTCCTCTTAACAACCCATCTGACCATGTCTACCTTGATGTTGGCTATTTTTTACCAAAACATTTGCATGTTTTGTAACAACCTTGCCTTGATCATTTTGATCACACTAACAAAACTTGCCAACTTGAAAATTTGAAATTCACACCACTGCATGCATGACCAGACCATTTGTGTTATTTTTTGGGAGCACTTCCTACCTTGGATACCTACGACCATTACCGACCCTATCTAGAGGAGTTGATAGGCTTGACTCAATCAACTATGACCAACGTTCTAGAATGATGACCCTATCATATATCTCCTTAGAACCCAACATTATTTGTATCAACAATATCAAATTTAGTCTCTACATGATCTTGATTATCACACTTAGTCATATTTTGTGTACATGTTTATGTCTCAAATGCCCAACCCATTTTATGTCACCCACCTTGTAACTATCTATTTATCATTTATCAAACCTTGACCTAATTTCACCTTCTCTTCATTGACTTTTGATTTGAGGGTGAATACCTCCTCCCATACCTGGGGTAATTAGACCATGACCAACAATCTGCTAATTTATGTTTTATAGTTTGTTAATCCAAAACTACATAACAAAAATGGGCAAAATGTAGACACTCAAAAATTACATAGTTTTAGATGTCGAAGTACCTTGAACCCCTACCTAATTCTGAGGCTAGTTGACCACCTAGTTGAATTAGCCTATTTATTAATTTACTAACTTAACTTTTTAAATCACCCCTTTTTAACCCATTTTCCTCTAGACCTCGACTAATGATGGTCATCCTAACCATCAACATTTAGCCTAACAATTGATAGTTAGGTCTCCAATCCTACCTTAAAGATTTAAAGCATTACCAACTATACAAGATAATCATGACACATTTAGAAACTTCTATTTTGTGATGCAAACTAGCTTTAAAGCATTGTAATTAGAAACTTTTTCCTTTATCCATTTAGTAACTTCCTCCTGCACATTTAGTAACTTCATCCTATAAAAGGATAGAAGTAAGAGAAGAAAGGGATGGAGAAATCTAGCAATATGTGTCCAAGCTATCTTGCATTTAGGTATCCAATGTCCCTTTAAAAAGCAAGCAAAACTTTGTCAATATCAATTTTGAAGGCCAAAGTACTATCACTCTGCCCAAATTGCTTCAACCTCCCACTACCAAGTTATAGGTATCTCTTGCTTGTTTTTTAATTTATATTTCATTTCTAATTTCTCCACCTTATCAGACCCATCAATGTCTTATTTTCTATTCCCCTAATTTGTAATAGACCTATGTGTGCCCAATTACCCAATCCACCATCATTTTTTATCATTCCCAAAATTTCACAAGCAACCATTGATGATTAGCCTAACCATCGATAGTCACCTTAGCCATCGATAGTCACCCAACCACTGATGGTTAGCGCAACCACTGATGGTTAGCCCAACCATTGATGATCACTGTGGCATAAAATAACAGTAAGTTATTATCACCCCTTGATCCCAACCAAACCGTGTTTTCTATGGTCTTGCCTATTCCTAGAGATTTTTTTGATTTTCTAAACCTGACCCCAATTATCTTAGCATGAGTATTGACCCACTTTTACTATATTTAGTATTTTTTTAACAATAAACTTACTTTCATCTTATCTTACATGCATTTACTATATTTAGTATTTTTGTTTAACAATAAACTTACTGTCATCTTATCTTACATGCATTTACATTCTGGTTATTAAATGTAAATTTCATTTTTCTTCATTTATATCAACTTAATTGTTATAAACAGTGGATTGATAGTCTCCTAGCAAGAATACACTTCTTGGATCTAGCTCACACTAGTCAGTCAACTCAACCATCCATCTAACAACCCTCTTTTCAGTGTCATTCTTATCTACAAGTTATTCCTTTCAAGCCAAAAAGGAGTTCTCACCATCATCTAGATCATGTGGACACTTTTAATAGGTATTATTATACACACCCTATTACTAATTTAATTTTTTGCTTCCAAATTAAGAAATGAGTGGAAATTAATTGAAACAATCTGATCAAATAATAGTAAAAAAAGAATCTTGCCCTAAGGTAATTTATTATTTATAAGGAGGTGGGCCTTCTTAGCATCCTCCATAATCTTTTCATCAAAATACAAGGTGTAATTATACTTCTACCCCTATGACATTTTACTTTCCAAATAGAGGTGCATCTAGTCAACCTCTTTCCATCTGTCCCCACCCCCAAGATTGGTCATTTTTGAGCACAAATTTATCTAAATGATGGGATACTATAACTTAATAATGTACATTGGCCTTCCTTTTTATAATTTAACACTACCATCACTTTCTCAATTACTTTATGGTCATCTATATCTGTACTAACTTCAATGCTCAAATATTGTAGCCATGTTTCTTGGCTAAATGATTGGGTAGTGATTCACATACTGCAACCCATGAAGTATAAATAATCCTCACAAATGTGTAAGAATAAAGTTTCACCACTTCTATGGGCTTCCCAAAATATGAAATGTGGAAAATTTGGTGTACCCTGACATCATTCATCTAATTAAACACCATGAAGTCATAGGTGACCTTGTTCCTTATGTTCTAGGACTCAACTCTATATTTATACTATAAGTCTCCCTCATTCCTAGGCTAATGGTGGTTTTAGTCAATTACTTGACAAGAGAACACCTTGGAATCATAATATAAATTATTCAAAATCAAATTAGGGTATTTCATTTCTTCAATCAAGTAAAAGGATGGAGGTGGTGGTATATTCTTCTTCTTCGCCCCTCATGCACCATTGCTAGTTCCTTCTAGACATAAGTCTCTATTTCTTGTGCCATATTATCTACTTGCATGATGGACTCACTAGGATCTTCTTCCTGGATTAGAATAGGACATCCTCCTATTCCCTCATACTCTTCTTTATGAATGATGGGTAGATGTTCACGTCTCTAGGCCTTTTGCTTTGGTCACATCATCCTATGAGGAGGCTGAAGGTTGAGGCACGATCGTCTAAATTTATAAAAGAATACATGTTTCTTGATTTGAACTTCCTCAATTTTTTTTCTTCAACACTCTATAATTGTAGATGTTATTACTTGTAACCTATAACTCTCTCAACCATGTTCTTACAATCATAATTTCACTCTTTTCTCTATTTTCGATCATCACCTCACTTCAAAACTTAAAATTTGTCACTAGATTTTGATGAATGATCTTCCTAATGGATTAATAATATGTCACTTAGGTTATGTGAATTCAAAAAGTTTCAATAGTAAAGGATTTAAATTTACTCTCTTATGCCTTTATCCATCATTTCACTCATTAATGTTCTCAAACTCTATGCCATGACATCTGCTAAGCTCATTTTCCATTATATTTGAATGTTATTAATTTAATACACCTATCCCATCCTTATAATTTTATTTTAGTGTATGCCATCTATAAAAAAGATTTAAATTTTCTTTCTCAAAGACAAGAACTAATTTTTCCTTCTTGACCCATTCATAATGACTTTTCCCTTGCCACTCTTTTTCCACACTTTAGCTCACACACCTCCTCCTTCATGCCTTCTTATCATGTGTTTTCATTTGTACACCCCTCATGTGTGTGGTTTTCTCATTTACATGCTTCATGGATTCCCTTGATTACTTAGTAGTTCTTAGTATTGTGTGTATATTAATCACATATATTATAGTATTTTTAGTGACAACTTAGCCTATGTTATGTGTTGAAGCAAAGGGAAACTTCTTACATCATTATCGTTACAAATATTTCATGATTGATTTAACAAAGCAAGAAAAATTCCTCTATGTTGAAATTAAATCCTCCTTTGGCATTGATCCCTATGCCTATAAAAAGATTAAGAATACTTGAAACAATGGGCATGAAAAGAGAGAGATTTAGCCCAAAACTTTTCCCACTAGTGTTTATCGCACCTGACATTTGAAATTTGGATGTAAGGTTTATATACACTACAATTTTAATGATTATAGGCATATGAAGCTATCTAATGTTGTGGTGCTATCTAAAATTTCCATGGAATACTATTATGTCTTGTACTCCATTGAAGAATCCCCCCATTAATCTTGTGTTAAAAAAAAGAAGAAACCATGTGGATGCTCATATTAATCATCTTGTTCAAAATGGGCATGTGACCATTCCACATTAGATTGGAATACTATCAACTACCAAAAATACTTATCTTGTGTAAATTTGGATTAACTTAGAATTTTGAACAAGATATAAAATATCATCTCTGTTTAATTAAAAATTATTGTAAAGACCAAATACAATAATACATAATATTAATAGATAAGTTATCCTCGTGCATATATAGTTCAGGTCTAATTTTATGTGGGATGGTGTTAGGTATAATTGATTAGACAATGAACAACATATGTATCTATCTGATGCCATGGTACTATATCAAAGTTCCATGTTATACTATTTTATTGATTACTCCACTAAATAATCCCCCACACTTGTGTTATATAATGTTAGTTAGAATTTTGGATGTTCATATTATTGTTATCTTATTCTGAATGTGAATGTGCCCATTCTACAAAATATTGGAATAATATAAATTACATACTAATAGTATTCCACTAAATAATCCCCCTAAGCTTGTCTTAAAAAATATTGGTTAGAATTTTGGATGTTCATATTATTCTTATCTTGTTTAGAATGGGCATGTGCCCATTCTACACAAAATTGGAATGCACTATCAAATTGCATATTGGTAGTAATTCATTGAAGAATCCCCCCAAGCTTGTGGTATATAAAAATGGAAACCATGTGGATGTTCATATTATTCTTATCTTATTCAAAATGGGCATGTGCCCATTCTGCACAAGATTGGAATCCTATCAACTACATAATAGGAGTATTCCACTGAAGAATCCCCCAAGCTTGTGTTATAAAATATTGGTTGGAATTTTTGATGTTCATATAATTCTTATCTTGTTTAGAATGGGCATGTTCCCATTATACATTATTGGAAAACACTATAAAATTGCATATTGGTTGTTGGATCCAATTTTGAAGAGTTTATCTAAGTACATTTTTGATAGCATGGGTATAAGGACTAGAGCGAAAGAGAGAGCTATATATATAAAGTTGGTGAAATGTTTAGGGCATGAGAAAAGAACACATGAAGATAAGAAAACATGCAAAATGTGGCACATGAATAGGTAAGTGATGAAAATAATGGAAAGAGGAAGATGTTAGGAATGTATTGAATTAAAGAGATATCAATTTCTGCCCTTATAGAGAAACATAATTCCCCCCATTTTTGGTGAGAATTAAAATCTTGACATAGCTTACATGCTCTTTCAAGAAAAGACCAAGGATAGGACATGTGAATTAAATGGAAATCATTCTAAGTAGATGTTATGTCATGTCATTTGAAGCATTTATTATGTGAGGTGATAGATGAAATGTGGGAGAGTAAATATAATTAACCCCTCAAGTCTATATAAGTTTATTAGTTTCATTTTAACAGTTTACTATTGATAACTTAAGAACTTTTATAAAGATTGAGTGAAGAGAACTTTCAAGCTTCTTAAGATTTCTAAGGTGCATTTAGTGCATTTAAGTCATAATTGAAATGTTAGAGAGTAAGGAAACTACAATATAATGAGAAGGGTATAGAATTGACATAAAGATAACTTAGTAGGAGAAGTTGCAAGTTATAGGTTTTGACGACCACTATTAAAGGACATTTAATCTTGAAAGCCAAGGT
Organism: Torreya grandis; assembly: GCA_037957365.1. Taxonomy (NCBI): domain Eukaryota; kingdom Viridiplantae; phylum Streptophyta; class Pinopsida; order Cupressales; family Taxaceae; genus Torreya; species Torreya grandis. The sequence continues at coordinate 1,573,328 of JARHVA010000261.1, read as the reverse complement.
AGTATAGAGAAAAAATCATGTATTCCTTTAGGATAGTTAGATGGATGTGACTCGATCCTCAAAGGGTGATGGAGCCTAAGAGACCCCAAAAAAGTAAACCTTTGCTTGTGATTTATGAATAATAGTTTGAGGGTGTGGGATGACATCTAGTATTGATCAGAGGAAGATCCTAGTGAGTTTATCACGCAAGCAGAGAACCCAATAGTAGAAACTTAAATTTGAGAACCAAATATGATACACATGGAATAGAAGGCTACAAAACCTTATTTACCTTATATAATAATCAAAGAAATGAAATACCTTGAAATGGGTTTGTGTGTCAAGAGCTCGGAGTCTAAAGTGTCAACTTTCCAAGTGGTTGACTATAATCATTGCCATCCTAGAAATGAAGTATATCTTTAGCGTGACTATACGGTTAAGCACAAAAACACTCAAAATGAGATTATCTATAATCTAATATTTTACAATAGACTAAATGATTCTAGAGTGTTCCAAGTCTTTCACCTACCCTATTTTGAAAATCCCATGGAGGTGGTGAGGTTTCTTGTCTTGCATGTCCATGAAGACTATTTTTATTTTGTAGGGTGTTGAATGTGGATCACCTCTTAGAGAATAAAAGAGGTTACATGCATTTAATGCATTGGCTATGATGTTATTGTGGACTTGGATGACCAAGATGAAATTGAGAAAACAATAATGACACTAGAGTATAAGAAGTAAGGCTATACCATGTATATCACTACCCTTCAAGATCTTACCCTTTGGATATTTGCATGTTTGGTGATGACCAAGCTAGGATGAGTTGATAGGTTGAAGAAGGTAGATATGGTGCATTTGTACATAACACATCAAGTAGCTTGGAGGCATAAGTAAAAATTTTCTTGGTACTTTGTCAAGAAAATCATTAAATATGAAGAGTTTTCCCATTGTCTAACAAATTAGAAGTTTGTTTGGGGTATGATCCTTATTTTTTGATATTTTATGAGATTAGGGTGCTTGAATACATTGATGAAGAATTAAAGTGGGCCTATACACCTGAGAACAAGTCCCCAATTGAGTAGTTTAAAATATTTACCTACCTTAATGCCATTACCACCTCTCATAAGCTAAATATAAAGGGATGGTTTGATGGATTGAAAGAGGCCTTTGGGAATGAGTGACACATTCCTAAGGAATTGACCATGTATATGGTGGACCAAGATGAATTTGTCATGAATTAACACTACTCACTCATGCATATTTAGATGGGACCAACAAGTAATTTGTCTAAATAGTTGAAGTTACTATTGTGGCATAGAATTTCACCCTGTGAGAGGGCTCTTCAGGTTCTTTCACTCCTAGAGACACAATGGGATCAACTACAGTCTATGGGTATCTTATAATGGGGTTAAACCTCTAAAGAATATTGACTCCTCTTGGTAGATTATGTTGGCTAGATATTTTGCATGAAGTAAAAATTACCTAGGTAGTCAAGGGATTAAATCCCCTTCATTTAACAATGAAGCTCTCATGTTTTTATGTCTATATATTTTAATTACTTACAACTTATAGTTATTCACAGAGTTACTTGAGTTATTCTAATTGGGGCTATTACTTTAATCACTTCATTCATGAGCCATAATAAAGGGATTTTATAGAAAACAAGTAGCTAATTTTGGGAATGTGAGTAGAGTTTTTTAGATAGATTTAAGGATAAATAAAGGACTAGAATGCTCTAGAAAGAAGAGAAAAATAAGAAATGCACTTCATAATAAATAGTTTATATATTTTACTGTGTTCATGTAAATAGATAACATATGATTGTGATAATATTTTAGCAAATGATAAATAAAATAATGAATTCAATTTAGATAAATAGATAACACAAATTTTACCATTTTATCTTCATGAAATGTACAAAATTATTCCCATAGACAAATTTCTCTACAAACTAATCCTCCTTATTCACTCTCAGTAGCATTCCTACAAAATAATTTGATTATCTCAAACAAAAAGTTTTGGATTTATTAAATTTCTTGTACAAAGGTTATAATTGCTTCTTTTTTTTAAATTATCATCATTTTGAGGCATTCAGGCCTACAATTATATTTATACAAATACAAAGATAAAAAAACAAATATGATTAGACTTCTCTAATTATCATGTGATGTGTAAAAAGTTTAAGGTTGTTGATAAATGTCTTCCTTGGATTTTGCTTCTGTGGCATGCAATAGTTGATGACAAGTGGTGATGTTTAGTCTCCTTATTTGGATCAAACACCAAATCCTTGCATGTGGCATAGAAGTAGCTTCTAGTAATATGTTTTTAAAAAATAACTTCAAGTAATGAATTTTAACCAAATTACTTAAGTTTTACACTTTCATAAAATAATTTTACTTTACAAATAAATTTTCCAATGGCATATCTTTATGAATTAATTAACTAAAACAAGATTACTTGTAATACATTTGAGAAAAGAAAAGAAGAATATAGAAGAAAAAGACAGGAAGAAGTCACAAAATAAACTTGGAGTAAACATTTAGTCCAATTCATGAACTTTTTCTCTACATTCCCCCTATATTTGATGTGCTGAGACGTCATCAGTTGTATAGCCACATCATCAAGCTTGGCAAGTGCTTATCTCACTATTTTAAATATTAGTATTTATTTTTCTAATCTTTTGCAATGAGATTTCACCTTTTAAATATTTGGTTCAAGTCTTTTTATTTCTTGTTGATATTTGATTAACTCCTTGATGGATTTATCTATAAAAGGAGTTTCAACCTTGTCCATAATTTGTTTGAATTGTTCATATAACTATTTAAATGTCCTTGGAACATTGTCAAACTAGACACCAATAAGAACAATCAAAGAATATTCTTGACTTGACTTTGCATTGTGTGCTTCTTTTATAGTCTTCATTTCCTCACTCATTACTTTCAGAATATTCACATGAAAAGATAAGAGATACTCCTCTTATTTTATTTTCTTTATGGACCCATCAGGAGTAATCTTTTCTTCAATCAGAATTTTCACACCTATATTACCTATCATCTATAGCCTTTCTTGTTTCAACTCAAAAATACCATTTTCAAGATCAATTTCTTTCATCATTGTCTTTATTTCTACTACTTTCCTCAAAATATCAGCATGAGCATCTGGGGGCACTAAGGAGTAGCTTCTAAGTAGCTTTATGCATTTTCTCCATCCATTTATCAACTAATTTCACTTTGTCTCTAGTATCTTCCACTTTTGTGACCACTTTATACTCAATTGATTCTCTTGAAATAATAGCTTGTTGTCAAACATATTTGGCAACCTTAGCTATTATTTCAAATAATTGTAAATTCTATTCCCTTAATTTAGCTTTAGCAACTTTTTCTTCATCCAATTTCTTGAAAAGAGTGTTGATTAAAGTCTAAGTATCTTGATTTAGGCCTTATATGGTAACTTATCTAAGAGATACCTTCATGATTGATAAATCCTTCTCATTAAATTTTCTCTTACTTAATCCTTAAGGAGGAACTATTATTTCTACAAACGTTTGCCCTGAAGATTCAATTATCAATTTTGAAGTTACTTTTGTTGACTTAGGATTCTTCCCTTTCTTGTCTAGATTTTTCAACAATTGCAAGACTATCTATTCAATATTAATCACTTCCTTGGATTCTAGAATTGCCTACATTACCAACTAGGATGAGAAGTCTATGCTAGTGGAAGTTCTTGAATGGATAACCATTTTTTGCTAGTTATCCTTGATTACTAGTTCTTGAGAAGGAACTTCTTGTGCCACAGTCTCTTTCTAAATTTATTTTTTTGATTCCTTCTAAATTTGAGCTCAATTTATTTTACATTCTCTACCACTGCTTCTACCTCCTTTTCTTTCTTATCTTCTTTTGCTTCTTCAACTATTGACTCTTCCATGGCTTCCTTCTTAGGTTCAATTGCTTTTTTTTCCTATAGGGTTTCCTAGGATGAAGTTATCTCTTTATTAGTTACCTTTTCCAGCTCTTTTCTAATGATGGTGTGCTCTTTTGAAGGAGGTGGTGGTGGTGAAGTAGGTGGATAAGATGGAGGAGGAGGACTTGCCTCTTTTTGGGTGGATTTCTTGGGAGTTTTGCTACTATAAAACCTATGAGGTGGAATCAATGTTGATGGATTTATGATGGGTCCAGTGGAAATGGGAATGGTAGTAGAAGTAACCAATGGGGTTGTTGAAATAGCTAAAAGTGTTGTCTCTTTATATTTTATCATAAAATAGGTATCATTAATATTCTTTTTCAATTTTATCTTCTTTGTGAGTACTTGGATAATTTCCCCATATACTGTCTCTTTTCTTTTCTGACCCACATATGTGGTTTCACTTATCAAATCCTTCATATAGTAGCCTTTGTCAAGGATCCATATGGAAGCCATTGCTAATTTTTTTGAATTTCTATTAGAAATTATTTTATCATGATCATCACCAAAAATGATTATTGGAAGTGGGACATTATCTCCTCTAGCTGCATGAAAAGTGTCATTTGTGACAATCCCATCATCTTCCATGTCCTTAGGGATGGTGGCCAAGTCAAAGGTAATGTTTTTAGTATTGTGAAAGAACCAATTGAGGATAGTATTCATATATGGGCACATTTGATAGTGTTCCTTTTATCCTTAGCCTTGAGAAAACTCCACTTGAATCAGCTATATATACAAGGTATGATGTCATTTTAAAATCAAAAGTCTACACTACATTCCTCAACTATTTATCTATATTGTCATTGATCATTCTTTCCCAATAAATTTTGGAAGATCTTTGGGTCACATCAATGGTTTTAATATAAGCATACATCTAAGGTGAGAACCATTTGGCATTCTTCTCTTTATTGATTCTACATAACAACTAAATGATGTCATCAACTTCTTAAACAAAATCTTATCTTACTATGTGCTTAGGGAACCTTGAGGGTTTCTTTACTTTCTTCAATTAATAAGTATTCGCTATCTAGATACACTATGGTGTCTTAGTCCCTCACTGGTTATTAGCTTTATCCATATTAATATCAATTAATTTTAGGGATGTTGGGATATTTATATAGTAATTAAGCTATTGAACATCCAACCTTATGATTACATTCCTTTCAACATCTATTATAGTCCTAGTAAGGGAATCATAATATTTAGCACATGTTAGAAAAAACTCAAGAAATAGGGCTAAGCTTGGGAAAGTTATAGCTTGTAGAATTCCACTAGTGGTCATTGCATGCATGAGTGGGGTCTTAGCTATAACCTTGGATCTTTCTAATAAATTTGTAATGGACACATGTCCCATGTCTATATCACTTACCTATGTTAGCTTAAAATCAATGCATGATTCAATTTGATATCCTTTGTATTCAAACTTCATCTTGAGCTCCTCTAATTTGACCTTCTTAACTTTTGCTTTATCTTTCTTGCTTTACTCTAGGATCTCCTTGAGTGCCAACCCTAGGTCTTCTTCAATTTGAGTTCCTTAAACTCCCACCTTAGCTACTTCTTCCTCTGATCTTCTTGATCCTTCTGATCCAAAAATTGGCTTTTGCTAACTCTTGCTAAGTGCTTTCAAACACTTCTTGATTACTCTAGTAGGTTTAGAAAGTTTGAGAAAAGAGTTAGCTTGTTGCTCTTTTAGTATCTCTAATCAAGCTTTAGGTTTTGAGTTAATTGAAAGTCCTAAAAAACTAAGTATCTTGATTTTAAGTAATAGTGTTTCATAACTCCAAGTGGGTCATTTGAAGCAAACAAACAAGTTCAAGTTTTCACTAGTTGAAGACTTCAATTTTTTAGTACCAAGTTACTTAAAGTCAAAACCCTAGAGTAAGTGTAGGGAAGGAATCCGATCTGACATTGAATAGTGTTACATGAGCTTCTATGAGATCAAGAATTTGGGTTCTCGTGGGTAAGTAACTTCACTTAAGAAACCCAAAGTAAGTTAAGGAGAAAGGAAAACCCATGTAAGTCAATCCTTTGAAGGTTGGGGTTTCCTAGGTTAGTTACTTGGGATTGAAAACCTAAAGTAGTTAGGATTTAAAAGTCTAAATAGTTGGATCCTTTATGAGTTGGGTTTCTCAAGTTTTGTTACTTTTATTTGAGAATCTAGAGTAAAGAAGGTTGTTAAACCTGAGTAAGTAGGGAGGAATGGTAAACTTGAGCATGGTAGGATCTTTGGAGGTTTTTGATTAGGTTTTATTTCTCAAGAAATTTTGTGCAAATTTTCTTATGATAAGTGTTTTTACAAAAATAAAAATGAAATTTTATTAAAAACACTTAATCATATTTGGAAAACAACATCTAAAATGAGCAAAAAGAAACCCTACAGAAAGAAAGGCCATAAAGGTGCAAGGAAAAATTTGTAGAGAGAAAATACAAAGGAAGAGATAAACAAGAGACTATAAAAACAACATGAATGAGATCCACCTACCTCAAATACAAATGGGTTGAAGAGAAAATACTTGAAGATGCTCCAAAGGATCAAATCACATGGCTTGAGGTTTACAGGTGTGGTTACTTGATCAAACAGCTTGGATGTCAAGTGGAAATGAGGTGGATTTTCCCAATATATATAAAAATCTAACTCAATAATGACAAGTGTGGGAAAACCACGTCAGCCCTCAACCCTTTTTAATCAAGCTTCATAGACAAATTTACTTATTTTAACTTTTGAAATAAAGCACTCTCACAAACATGAGTAAGTCTATGTCAATGAACAACTTGGGTCTGGGAACCTGCATTACTTTTACTTAAGATTGTGTGTGAGTAAAGTAATGTTAAAAACTTTATTTGCATTGGGGAATGTTTAGTGGGTTTGTGGGATTACTTTACTTGGTTTTGGTAAGGTAGTAAAGTAGATCAATAACCCTAGTTTGAACTTAGAGGATTAGTTCAGGTTTATGGGATAACTTTACTTGTTATCAAATAAGTAAAGTAGTTTTAGGAAACCCAATTTGCATTATAAATGAGCTAAAACACTTCAACTTCTTTGATCTACTAGAGGGGATGAGTAAATGTATTTTATTGATGGATTCCAAACACTTATTCTCAATCCTCTTGAGTAATTAGTAGAAATTGGGGAAATTAAATAGTTAGAAATAATAACTACTAAAATCTAAGTTTTATTAAGTGGACTAGCTCAACAAGTACAACTAACTCACATAAGACAAGAATGTAAATTTTTTAAATAGGGGTGTCCTCAAAATTTGAAGTGTGAAATTTAGGGGACACCAACTGGCTCTAACTAGGGACATCTTTGTTTCTATCATAAAGAAGGAATCAAGGATGAGATCTTAGAATCTTTAGTTTTGCATATTATCCATTAGGTTTGGGGTCCTACTATAATCTCAATCATAAAAATAATAAAACAAATAAGTGACAATAAAGTAAAAACATACCAAATGCCAAATTAGAAACTTTATTTATATACATACAAGTGTTACCTTATTGATCAATGCTTGTAGAGCTTCAAGTGTTTGCCATTAAATGGCATCAATAGTGCAAACCCATCCTGATAGGCTAAGATGAAACTATCTTTTATAACAATGCTCTTTATAGTAAAAAGACCTTTCCATAAGGAATAAAATTTAACATGCTTCCCTTTTTGTTCATTATATTTATCCCATAAGAGGTCTAAATCACCAACTTTAAACTACCTATCTCAATATTTTTGATCAAAAATCTTCTTTACCTTTTGGTGATCAACTAGCCTATCAACAACTTAAACACAAACCTCTTGTAGTTTAGTAAGAAACATGATTATCTTATCTAGTGAATCTTGATAAGTATCATCTTCAATGGCCTTAGAGAGTTTTAAGGTAGGAAGTTATATGGTTATGAGCACCTCAACATCTATTCCATATAGAAATTGAAAAGGAGACATACCTATGGCTTTCTTTGGGGTAATCTTATCAACCCACATTGCATCAAACAAATTTTTATGCCAACTTCTTTGATTATTGTCCACCAACTTATAGATAATGTTCATCAAATTTTTGTTACTTAAATAAGATTGGCCATTACCCTGAGGATAATGATTTTAAACATGAACCAAGTCTATCCCATATGAGTAACAAAACTTAGTCATTTCTATTAAATAAAAGTTGGATGCATTATCTGTGACAATTTTATGAGGTATGCCAAACCTTATAACAATATTTTCTTTGATGAATTCACATATAAATTTAGAAGTGGTGTGTTTCATAGGAATAACTTCAACCCACTTGATAAAGTAGTCAGTAGTGATCAAAACATAGAAATGTCTAACACTTGAGGAAGGATTCAACATACCAATAAAATACATGCCCCATTATTGGAAAGGCTCATCAATAATCACTAGTTTTAGAGGTAAGGCTAGTAGCTTGATTCATCCTACAAAATGCTGACATGCTTGACATTTAGAAACCCAATCTAAAGTACCTTGAAATAGAGTAGGCCATAAGTACCTTGCTCATAAGATCTTGTGTGTTGTGACTCTTAATAAGAATGACCTCAAAATTATTTATCATGAAATTGCTCTAGTAATCTTTCTTGTTGTTCCTTGTCTACATAGCAAAGGAAAATGCCATCAATTCTTTTCTTATACAACCCATTATCCCAAAGGACATGATCCTTTGATTTTAGCTTGATGGTACATTTTTATTTCCATGTCAAATCAGATGGGTACTCTCCATAGGTCAATAAGTAAGAAATCTTGCTATAACATTCATCTATAAGATTAACAAAAAGTACCATGGGTAGCTCTTCATTTACTTTAGCTTGAAGAGAAGATGTTATATTTGTGTTATCAGGTCTTCTCTCTTTCATTAATTGACATAAGCCTCTCCTTCCTACTAGTTGTATGGGTTTGATATCAAGATCAAACTCTTTTACCTTATCTACCCAAGTGCCTCTTAGTAATCCTAGTTCCTATTGTGTTAGAATTGACTGGATTGTGGTATTAGGTACATAAACTTTAGTATGTGAAGACAAAATTTAGTACCAAAATTTTTTACATACCTTAACCACAACAAAGGCATGTTTTTTCATCTATGAATACTTTAATTCAGAGCTCTTTAGAGGCTAAGTCATGAAAGCTATCGGGGATCCAATTCCTTCATCATTTTTCTGCATAAGTATCGCTGATATGGTATGCTCAGAAGATTAATAGTAAATAATGAAGTCTTTGATGAAATTATAGGAAACTAACATTGGGGATTCATCTATTACTACCTTGATTATTTCAAATGACAATTTTCCTTCAACATTCCATTTGAAATATTTTTTATTTTATATCATATCCAAGATGTGATGAGTCAATTCTACAAAATCAAGACTAAATCTTCTAAGGAAATTTACCTTAATAATGAGTGCACCCCTTTCTTGGATGTAGGCATAGGAAAAATTTGAATGGATTTAACTTACTATGGGTTAATTTTGGTTCCTTATTTTGAGACTATATGACCAAGGATCTTTCCTTCAATCAAAACAAATATTGATTTCTTCATATTTAATGAAATCCCATGTCTTTTGCATTGGATAAGGACTTCTTCAAGATCAACCAAATGATCACCTCTTTGATTTGAAAAGACTGTTAAGTCATCTAGGTATACCACAATACTCTTGTTCTTCAATTGAGCAAATGCTATATCCATTTCCTATTGAAAGGTTGCTCCAGCATTGATAAGCCCAAAAAGCATCTTTTGATAAGTAAATGTTCCCCATGGTGTTGTAAAGTAGTTTTGTATTGATCTTCCTCAGCTACTTTTATTTGATTGTATCTATAAAATCCATCTAGCATAGATAACATCTCTAAGCTAGTAACTACTTGTAAGGTGTGGTTCATGATGGGTAATGGGTAATTTTCTTTCAAAGAGGCTTGATTTAAGTTGTGTAAATCAACACATAAGCATATTTCCCCATTATTTTTTCTCACTGGAATAATATTTTATAACCATTATGAGTAATGAATTGGATAAATGATCTCTACATCAAAGATTTTTTATATATCAACATAAATTGTACTTGAAATAGATGGGTTATGATGATGTAGATTCTTCTTGAAAGGTTTTTCCTTTGGCTGGAGTGGAATATAGTGTTGTACCTCATCTGGTTGAAAGAATTTGAGGTCTTTGTAGGACTAGGAAAACACATCAATTTACTCTGTGAGAAGCTTAATGAAAGATTATTTTTCTTATTATGAGCAACATTGTCCAATGTTGACCATCTTGGGCTCTTCTTTACTACCTAGATTATTTTTTTCTACTTCTAGAGAAGTATCATCGTACTCTTTCTTTTTCTTCAAAAATTGATCATGTTTATCAAATATTTCTTTTAAGGAAACCAACCCTTTAGGAATTTTATTTCCTTTTAGCTGAATTATGTCTTGACTATGGGTAAGTTTAGATTTAGTGATGCTTGTTGTTGTTTCATGTGGATGTGAGATACTTCCTTTGAAGTACAATCCTTCAAAATTATTTTGTTTCTCTAGAAATGTAGTGATTTGCCTATCATCATTAAAAACTTACCACTTCTCAACATTGTCTGGGACCTTTGGATGGTAGACCATTTCTACTTTGTAGTTACCTTATTTAAATATTGTTGGTTTCTATTTTAGCCTAAGCAAAGATGCGATAATTGTGAGCAAGTCAGCTCTAGAGTTATGATCTCAAATAACTGAGCTGATTGAGAAAATAGAGAAGTTAAGTATGACACTCAAAACTCTATCATGGTAGTGTTTCATCTTATTTTTCTTCACCTGATACTACCCTCTAATCTATCTCACTATTAATTTAGCATCTCCTTATACTCTAAGGAGTCTTACTCCTTTCTCTTTTGATTTCTCAAGTCCTAGCAAGAATGCTTCATATTTAGCTATGTTATTAGTATTTTTAAACATAAGTTTGTATGAATAAGAAAGAACTTCACTAGTAGGGGACATTAATATTACTCTTATACTCAAATTGAGAAAGCTACAGTTACCATCAAACTCTAGTGTCCATATCTTGTCCTCTTCTTCTTTTTCCTTTTCCTCTTAGTATTCTTTGCCTACTTTAAGGAAGTAAACTCCATGGTTAGACTCTTCAAAAAGAATGTGTGACCTTGGATCATAAAATTTAGAGACCATGTATGTGGAATTTTTCTTAGGCTCTACTATATGATTCAATCCTTTAATTAGGATGTGAGCACATGACCAATCCATTTTTACTTCACCACTCAAATCCTTGAAGAAGTTCCTACTACACAACATTTAATAGGAAACTAGAATATCTACTACTAGAATTGTCATTTTTAATTTTTTTATTTGGGAGTGCTACTAAAAGAACTTGAGCATCCTTAATCTATCCAATAAGAGGAACCTTAATTTCCATTGAATAACATCCACCTATTATCTTGGTCAAAGTGAGACTAAGAGCATCAACTACCTTAGCTGGCATTACATTATCTGAAGCCCTAGAATCCATAATATAATTGTTTAACTTAAACCCATTAATCAAAAGAGAAACATAAAATGGTTTAATCCTTTTGGATGTAGAAGGAGATGTGGGTGAAGTAGCAACAATATTATTCTGAGGAGGGAATTGTCTAGGATTAGGAAAGATACCTTTAGAGGGATTAGCTAAATTATTTGATCCTGTGCTTTGAACATATTTAACTAGCCTATTCAATTGGTCTAGATAGGATCTCAAATACTTAGCTTCAAACATTTAAATTTTGGTCTTATTAACACGATCAATTTCAAAAGAGAGGATTGAAGAAAATATAATAGGATTAACCTTAGTAGTATGAGTTATTAGCATATGAGTTTGAGAGGAAGGGGTTATAAACATGTCTTTAAGAAGAAAAGAAGAAGGTACAAGACTACCTCTTTTAAGAATACTTACATCCACTCTAGGGTCCCTTTTCTCCTTCTCATGTTATTTATAAGACTTCTCACTTGATTTTTGAGTTTATGACCTTGTAAAAACCACAAAGGAGTGAATATGATCTTCATCAAAAGCTTATTCATAACCACTTTCAGATTAATATTCTAGGTATCCAATGTTAGAGTCACTAGTGGGATCTATGAAGTCATCTTATTCAACAAGACTTTGATGAGTGTCTTCAGTCACTTGATCTTATTAATTTAATTCAACATTATTTCTAGGAGCACCTTCAATTACCAATCTTGGAGTAGGGATAGTAATATGGTTTTTATTCTAGTTATTGTTAAATTTTTGAGTAGGTGCATTCCTACCAAGGGCAGCACCACCATGGGTGCCTTAAGAAATTTGTCTCTTTAATTGAAGTAAATCATTGGCCAAATTGTACAGTAGGGGATCAATTGTCTATGAGGAAATTTTAGTAGAAGAATCTCCTTTAGAAGCTATTTTCTTAATTTTGACATCCATTATCAAATCATCCTAAACTTTAGTAGCTAAATTTTGAGTCATTGCCAAATCAATTGGTCATGTTCTTCATTATTGATAACTAAATTTTATTATTTGAGCATTGATGAAGAACCAATTTTGATTATCTATAGTGGGAAGAGCTTCTTGAGGAATTTTGTATACTAATCTATTGAACTTGGAAATAAAATCATACATATATTCATGAGGTTTCTTCTTGAGCTAAGTCAACTATGTAAGTAGTATATGTGCATCTTCAATAGATTTGAATCTTTTTTCAAATTTCTCTTACATTGTATCCCAATTGGTTATAGTGCCAAGAGCTAAATGCTAAAACCATTCTACTGCTAGGTCATGCAGAGTTTCAACAAAGTGTCTAACAAAGATGTCTTCATGCTCAACATCAATTACTCCACATGCTAAAAATAAAGTAGCTAGGTGTTCATCTAGATTCTTCTTACCATCACCAATGAACTTAGGAAAATTCTTCCTTGATCCTTTTGGAAAGTCATGTAGAGGATGATTCAGATTTAAAGGACCAATAGTTGGCCCCCATGGGACAAGAAGTGGTAATGCCATTCTTTCAAGAGAAAAAAATTGGAGATTAACTGGTTCAAATATACTGAAATAATTATGTTGAAGTTGGTGCACAAGAGACGTGGCTTGTCTAACAAGTGAAATATTAGCTCTTCTAGTTTTAGCTTAAACAAGGAAATTAAAATTGAATCGCTCTTATAACTTGAAAAAGTCATCTGCTTGACCCTATGCCCTATTTGCTCTGGTGTGAGGTCAATTTTTTAGATTGGAAAGAAGAAATCTTTGCTCTCAAAAATATCAATCTTAAAGACAAACATGGGCAATGATCTAATTCAACATGCAATGGGATGGGAAAGTGAACTGAGGAGTAAAATGTGTGTTGAACTGAGGTATTTTAAACATGCAAAAAATTATCTGGAGAAAGATGTGCCTACTGAAATAAATATAAGATAAGCTTAGTAAATCATTTGAAATAGACCCAAGCATTATTCTTAACATGCAACATTTTTAAACAATAGTTGGGGAAACTTAAATTTGTAATTTATGAGAACTGGGTGTACTACTGCACTTGTCTCAACTAGTTTGTTAAATCTAAATTTTATTTGATGAGTTAAACACTTCATTCCCTAGAAGAGCCATCAAAAAATATTGCCTAGATATTTTGCATGAAGTCAAAATTACCTAGGAAATAATGAGATTAAATCCCCTTCATTAATGGTGAAGCTCCTATGTTTTTATGTCTATCTATTTTAATTACTTACAACTTACAATTATTCATAGATTTGCTTGAGTTATTATAATTGGGGGTATTAATTTAATCACTTAATTCATGAGCCATAACAAAGGGATTTTGAAACAAGTAAGAAACTAATTTTGGGAATGTGAGTAGAGTTTTTCAGATAGATTTGAGGATAAAGAAAAGACTAGAATGCTCAAGAAAGAAGAGAAAAATAAGAAATGCCCTTCAAAATAAATAGTTTATAGATTTTAATGTGTTTATGGAAATAGATAAAATTTGACTGTGAGAATATTTTAGCAAATGAATAAAAAAGTAATGAATTCAATTTAGATAAGTTGATAATGCAAATTTTACCATTCTATCTTCATGAAACACACAGAATGATTCTGACAGACACAAAGTTCTCCAAAAAACAATCCTCCTTCTTATTAACTCTTATTATCATTCATAAAAAATAATCTAATTATCTCAAACACAAAGTTTTGGATTTATTAAACTTCTTGTACAAAGGTTATAATTTATTCTTTTTAAAAAAAAAAAAAATCATCATCCTAAGGCACATAGGCTTGCACTTATATTTATACAAATATAGAGATTAAAAACAAATAGGATTAGAATTCTCTAATTCCCATGTGTTGTGTAAAAAGTTGAATGTTGTTGAGAAGCATCTTCCTTGTATTTCTCTTTTGTGGCATGCAATAGTTGATGACAAGTGGTGATGTTTAGTCTCCTTGTTTGGATCAAACACCAACTCCTTGTATGTGGCACAAAAGTAGCTTCTAGTAATAAATTTTTACAAAATAACTTAAAGTAATGACATTTAATCAAATTAATTAAGTTTTACATTTTCATAAAGTAATTTTAATGGATAAATAAATTGTCCAATGACATTTATTTATGAATTAATTACTTGAAACAAGATTACTTGTAATACATTTGAGAAAAGAAAAGAAGAATATAGAAGAAAAAAAAGGAAGAAGTCTCAAAACAAACTTGGAGTAAACATCTAGTCCAATTCATGAACTTGTTCTGTGTATTTCTCCCTATATTTGATGTGCTAAGATATCATTAGTTGTATAGCCACATCATTAAGCTTAGAATGTTCTTGTCTCTTTGTTTCAAATCTCAACATTTCTCTTTCTAATATTTTTGAATGAGCTTTCACCTCTTCAATATTTGGTTCAAGTCTTTTTATTTATTGTTGATATTTGATTAACTCCTTGATGGATTTAGCTATAAAAGGAGTTTCGACCTAGTCCATAAGTTTCTTGAATTATTCATATAATTATTTAGATGTCCTTAGAGCATTCTTAGACTAAACACTAGTAAGACCAATAAAATAATCTTCTAGACTTGAATTTGCACTACATGCTTCTTCTATAGTCTTCATTTCCTCACTCATTCTTGTAGAATATTCACATGAAAAGATAGGAGATACTCTTCTTGTTTTATTTTCTTTATGGATCCATTAAGAGAAATCTCTTTTTCAATCAAAATTTTTTCACCTAAACTACCTATCATCTATAGGATTTCTTGTTGCAACTCAGGAATTGCATTTTCAACCTCAATTTCTTTCATCATTGTCTTTATTTCTACCAATTTCTTCAAAATGTTAGCATGAGCATCTGGGGCACTAGGGAGTAGCTTTTGAGCAGCTTTATGCATTTTCTCCATCCATTTATCAACTACCTTCACGTTATCTCTAGCCTCTTCCACTTCTATGACCCCTTGTTACTCAATTGATTCTCTTAAATTAATAGTTTGATATAGAATACATTTGACAAACTTAGCTATTATTTCACATAATTGTACATTATGTTCTTTTAATTTATCTTTGGAAATTTTTTGTTCATCTAGCTTCTTGAAAAGATTGTTAATTAAAGTCTGATTATCTTGCTTTAGGCCTTTTATGGTAACTTCTCTAAGAGATACCTTCATGACAACTAAATCCTTCTTAGTAACTTCTCCCTTAGTTAATCCCCAAGGAAGAACTATTATTTTTGCAAACTTTTGCCCTGAAGGTTCAATTATCAATTTTGAAGTTACTTTTGTAGACTTAGGCTTCTTCCCTTTCTTGTCTAGAATTTTCAACAATTGTAAGTCTATCTCTTCAAGATTAATCACTTCCTTGGATTTTGGAATTTATTTTATTGCCAACTAGGATAAGAAGTCAATGCTAGTGGAAGTGCTTGAATGAATAACCATTTGTTGATGGTTATCCTTGATTACTAGTTACTAAGAAGGAACTTCTTGTGCCACAATCTCTTTTTAAATTTATTTTAATTACTCCTCAACTTGATTCTCAATTTATTTTACCTTATCTACCACTACTTCTACCTCCTTTTCTTTCTTAGCTTCTTTTGCTTCTTCAACTACTACCTCATCTATAGATTCCTTCTTAGGTTCAATTGCTTGTTTTTCCTATAGGTCTTCCTAGGATGAAATTATCTCTTAAGTAGTTACCTTTCTAGGATCTTTTTCAATGATGGGTTTCTCTTCTAAAGGAGGTGGTGATGGTGAAGAAGGTGGGGAAGATGAAGGAGGAGGAGGACTTGCCTCTTTTTGGGTGGATTTCTTAAGAGTTTTGGTACTATAAAATTTAGAAGGTGGCATCAATTTGATGGGTCCAGTGAAAATGGGAATGGTAGTGGAAGAAACCAATGGGAGTGTTGAAATAGTTGATGGTATTGGCTCTTTATCTTTTATCATAGAATAGGTATCATCAATATTACTTTTCAATTTTAGCTGCTTTGTGAGCACTTGACTACTTTCCCCTATATTATCTGTTTTATTTTCTAACCCACACATGTGGTTTCACTTATCAAATCCTTCATACAATAGACTTTGTCAAGGAACCAAGTGGAAGTCATTGCTAAAATGTTTGAAGTTTAGTAAAAAAATTGTTTTATCATGATCATCACCAAAAATGATTGCTGGAAGTGGGACATTATCTCCTCCAGCTACATGAAAATAATCACTTGTAACAATCCAATCATATTCCATGTCCTTGGGGATGGTGGCCAAGTCAAAGGTATAAATTTTCTCAACAGACAACCTAATATTGTCCCTCCTTATTAGCTCAAATTCATCTCTATAGTCAATCCAAAAATATTCAAGTGATAGGATATGCATGTATTCTAAAGAAACTATATTAAGTACCACCCCTATATAATCAAAGTTAATCCTAGACTCAAAATGTGCATAGGTGTAATGATGGTACATTTCTCTCCATACATTCCTAGCCTTATAAATGGTTAGACAATAGTAGTGACCAATGGCAATGGAAAAATTGATGGCTGCGTGGTGTGTTTTTGACTATAAGTCATGTAGTTTAATTAGTTATCTAAAAAATTCCATGATAATCCACTTATCACTTGGGTATTTGGGTAGTTTTATAGGTGCCCCTAAGAAACCTCCTATTTTGATGTATGTAAAATCAAATAACTGAATGAAAATACATCCATGTTGGGAAACCATTTCCCAAACCTCATCTGATACTCTCCTATGCTTTAAGGATGTATCTAACTTAGAAATAAGTTCATAAAAAAACCCATCATTTACTACAATGTAATGTTTGTAGTATTATAAAAGAATCAGTTAAGGATAATATTCATATATGGGCATAGTTGACAGTGTGCCTTTTGTCCTTAGCCTTGAGAAAATTCCACTGGAAGCAAATGTATATATAATATATGATGTCATTTTAAAATCAAAAGTCTACAATACATCACTCAACTATTGATCTATATTGTCATTTATCATTCTTTCCCCCTCAATCTTGGAAGAGCTTCAGGTCACATCAATGGTTCTAATATAAGCATCCATCCAAGGTGAGAACCATTTGGTGTTA
Source organism: Torreya grandis (assembly GCA_037957365.1). NCBI lineage: Eukaryota > Viridiplantae > Streptophyta > Pinopsida > Cupressales > Taxaceae > Torreya > Torreya grandis. Next base: position 1,555,846 of record JARHVA010000261.1, on the reverse strand, counting down.
TTCTCTCCATTTATTCCACATAACAATTGAATGCCATCATTAACTTCCCAAATAAAATATTATCTTACTATGTGCTTAAACCTTGAGGGTTTCTTTATTTTCTTCAAGTAATAAGTATTCATCATCTTGATACACTCCGGTGTGCTAGTCCTCCATTAATTATTAAATTTATCCATATTCATATCAATTAATTTTGGGGACATTGGGATATTTAGATAGTAATTAAGGTATTTAGCATCTAACCTTATAATTAAATTCCCCATAGCATCTCTTACATTCATAGTAAGGGAATTATAATATTTATCCCATGTTAGAACAAACTCAGGAAATAGGGTTGTGCTTGGGAAATCTAAAACTTACAAAATTCCACTAGTAGTCATTGCATGCATGAGTGGGGTCTTGGCTATAGCCTTAGATCTTTCCAGTAACTCTTTGATGGACACATATCCCATGTATATATCACTTAAATTTTTTATATTATAAGTAATGTATGACTCAATTAGATATCCTTTGTATTCATACTTCATCTTGGGCTCCTATGATTTGACCTTCTTAACTTTTGCTTTACCTTTCTTGCTCAACTTGAGGATCTCCTAGAGTGCCAACCCTAGGTCTTATTCAATTTGAGTTCCTTGAACTCCCACCTTAGCTACTTCTTCTTCTGATCTCCTTGATCCTTCTGATCCAAACATTGGCTCTTGTTAACTCTTCTTAAGTGCTTTCAAACACTCCCTGACTACTCCAACTAGTTTACAAAGTTTGAGAAAAGAGTTAACTTGTTGCTATTTTAGTACCTCTAAGTAAGATTTAGGTTTTTAGTTAATTAAAAGTCTTGAGAATATATGTATATTGATTTTAAGTAACATGGTTTCATAACTCTAGGTAGGTCATTTGAAGCAAACAAACAAGTTCAGGTTTTCACTAGTTGAATACTTCAAGTTTTTAGTACCAAGTTACTTAAAGTCAAACCCCAAAGTAAGTGTAGGGAAGGAATCTAAGATGGCCTTGAATAGTGTTATGAGAGCTTCTCCAAGATCAAGAATTCATGTTCTCATGTGTAATTAACTTCAATTAATAAACCCAAAGTTAAAGGGAAAGGAAAACCCAGATAACTCAGTCCTTTTAAGGTCAGGGTTTCTTAGGTTAGTTACTTGGGATTGAAAACCCATAGTAGTCAAGATTCAAAATTATGAATAGCTAGATACTTTATGAGTTAGGTTTCTTAAGTTTTGTTACTTTTCTTTGAGAATATGGAGTAAATAAGGTTTTGAAACCTAAGTAGGGAGGATTAGTAAACCTGAGCATGATAGGATCTTTGGAGGTTTTCGATCAGGTTTGATTTTTTAGGAACTTTTATGAAAATTTTCTTATGATAAGTGTTTAAAAAAAAATAAAAATGAAGTTTTATAAAAACACTTAATCATTATTGGAAAAGAACATTTGAAAGAAACAAAAAGAAACCTTATAGAAGAAATGCCATGGTGGTGCAAGGAAAAATTTGTAGAGAGAAAATATAAAGGAAGAGATAAACAAGAGACTATAAAAACAACATGAATTATATCCACCTACCTCAAATACAAATGGGTTGAAGAGAAAATACTTGAAGACACTCCAGAGGATCGAATCGCACGGCTCAGGGTTTGTAGGTGTGGTTACTTGATCAAATATCTTGGATACTAGGAGGAAATGAGGTGGATTTTCCATTTATATATATATATATATATATAGCTCATTATTGACAAGCATGGGAAAGCCATGTCAGCTCTCAACACTTTTTAATCAGGCTTCACAAACAAATTTACTTGTTTCAAATTTTGAATTAAAACACTCTCACAAACTTGAGTAAGTCTAGGTCAAAGAGCAACTCAGGTCTAGGAACCCACATTACTATTGCTTAAGATTGTGTATATGTAAAACAAAGTCAAAAAATAATTTGCATTGGGTAATGTTTATCGGGTTTGAAGGATTACTTTACTTGGTTTTGGTAAGGCATTAAAGTAGCTCAATAACCTTGGTTTGAACTTAGAGGAGTAGTTCAGGTTTATGAGATAGCTTTACTTCTTCTCAAATAAGTAAAGCAGTTTTACAAAACTTGATTTTCATTGTAAAATAGATAAAGAACTTTAACTTCTTTGATCTGTTAGAGGGGATGAGTAAATGTATTTTAGTGATGGATTTCAAACACTTGTTCACAATCCTCTAGAGTGACTAGGAGCAACTGGGGAAATTAAATAGTTGGACACAACAACTACTAAAAACTAAGTTTTATTAAGTGGATTGGTTCAACAAGTACAATTGACTCACATAAGACAAGAATGCAAAAAATTAAAATAGGGGTGTCCTCAAAATTTGAAGCGTGAAATTTAGGGGACACTAGATCACCTAACTACTAATTTTGCTTGGGAAAGGAGTAGAAGAGATGCATAAAATGATTAAAATCATAAAAATAGTGATGTAACAAAATAGAAAAACTCTTAATTACTCAAAACAAACATAAGGGAAACTCAAATATATTTCACTCACATAATCTCTTACACTAGCTGGTTTTGCATAAATGATTTGAAGTAAGGCATCCTAGACAAGGGTAAAGCATAGTGGAATGGTAAAACTCACACTTTAACCCCACATATGACGATAATAACATAAAATCAGACTTATAATCTCCTTAAACCACTTGAAAAAAGGTAATAAAAAGAGGAAAAATGCCAAGGAAGAAGACCTCTTCACAAGGCAGTCATACATAAACTATCTAGAACACAAAGTACAATCAAAGAGATAGGTAAAATAGATGATATTATTGCTTCAAAGGTTGTTATTTACAAATTTTGGAAGGGTTTTACCTTGTAAAATGAGAGTATATATTAAAATGAGAATAAAATTAGATATATATAGAAGAAGATAATATAAAAGAGGATGAGAAAGCTTTTAATCTTCAAAAAATGTGCTCTAACCATCATCTTTGGCCATCCAATGTAGAGGATAAGGAGTAAATGTATTTCAAAAACCTTCCATATATCTTAGGGAATGATCATGATTTGTTTTCTAATATTTTTTGATCAAAATGGGATTCAAGAACTTTGATTGGACTAGAAAGGCACTTGAGGAAAAAAACCATTGAAGTTCGTAGACTTGTCAAATCAATACAACATTCCAATTGTGACATTGACCAATTTTAATTATATGTTTATTCAATTTGAAATAAACATCATTACAAATAGGGAGAAATAAAATTTCCAACCTAACTAGTTATATCAAAAATGGATCTATGGATCAAAATATATGGCAAAAAAACCAACAGGTAGTCACACATAGTTGCATCAACACCTTTAGAACATGGAAAAATGGAAAATCGTAGAGCAAGATACGAGAGAAACCCATCATATCTTACATTTATATAAATATCATGAAGAGATGATCAAAAGTTTGTTTTTAGTTTTTTTAAATGATCAAATTAACCCCTATGACCTGACCTATATGTGTTTTCTTGTGAAAAGTTGGCCAAGTGATAAAGCTTCCTAGGAATGTCACTTTGCACCATCATAAATTTTCACTTAAAATTTAAATGGATGTAAAACCAAATGCATTACCTTATCATTATATATATATATATATATATATATATATATATATATATATATATATAATGGAATTTATAATATATTTTTTCCTAGTAAAATGGGATTCAAAAGTGCTCACTAGGTAGATTTAGCAACTAGGAGATTCTAAAAATGACTAAGTAAAAATCAACTCAAAAACTGATTTTGATAGTTGTACATTCCACACATTATACCAAATATTTTCATAATATATTTTAAATTTAACTCTAATGAAATTTATATATCACCATGAGAAATTTTAATAATATTTTACCTCCTTTACTTCTATGAAAATGAGCTTGAAACATGGGCACTTACCAGATCTAAAAACTGGAAACACATAAAATTGATGAAGTAAAAATCAGTTGTGAAGTCAATTTTTAACACTGTACATTTTGCACATGGGAGATAATTGTATAATAATTATTTTACACTCACATTATTCCCAAATTTATATACCATCATGTGAAATTTTAAGCCAATTAGAATTCATTTGGTTTTGCTAAATGGTGTTTAAAAAGTGATGTGTAGGATGATTTAACAACTAGAAATACACATAAATCTTCACACTGGGTAGTTTTCACGATAGTGATATTTTTAAGTGAAGAATTATTATTTTATACCACCTTCAAAATTTTAATCCCATAACATTTAAATACTATCATAAAAGTTTTGGAGATAAATTAGCATGATTTATCCCTACAAAATTTCTCCCAAAAAGTGTTGCACACGCTGATTTGGTGCTAAGAGCTCTACTTTTTCCATAAGCGATTGAGGTGAATTTCTCATGTATTTATCCTTGATTGAAAATTTATGGCCTCTTAATAAATTTTAAGGATGAAAATTAATTTTTAATCCTCATTAAATACCTGCAACAATGGTGGAAACCTTTAAAAATACAATCTTTGTGCTCTCTTAAGCTCTCTAAGCCATTACAGTTACCTAGAAGTGATTTTATTTTCATGGAGCCAAATTGGATTGGTTTTCATTGTATAATTATTTATTAAAAAATTTAAATGATGTATACACACTATGAAATCAATTTTTTCCTTTGAAAATACCGGGGACACTCATTTCCAACTCCATGTGTGAGCAATCAAGTGGGAATCCTTGACATGCTTCTTCAACAGACCTGTAATTTATAATTTTATCTATTCTCAAGTATATTAGGGGCCTAAATTTTTTTGAAAAAATTTAAGGACATAAAAATTACCTCCATATAAAATTTCAATTCATTTCATTTAGTAGAACTAAAAAAATGCATCTTTTGGGGTTGCCTCAATTTGCCTTGTCTCATTTCTGAACATGTGTAGCTCTATGTTTTGCCATTTTATTGATTTTTATGAGATAAAAATACCTAATTATTTTTTAATTAGTAAAAATATGTACCCCACAACTAATTAAATTATTTTTTGGATATTTTTAATCATAAAAACCATCTAAAATCACTAATCTAGACCTATAACACACTCAAAAAGTGAGAACCAAAAAACCTAGGAAGAGATAATTAGGTATATATTGATATTTATGAGGTATAAAGACCTAATTAATTTTAAATTTTAAAATTAAATGAACCATAAAACTATTCCAAGTATTAGATATCATCATCTAATCCTTCAAAAATCTCAAAAACACCTTTTTGACTGTTCCCACTTGCATGCTAAAACCTTGAAACTTGCAAATTTGAACTTCACTTTTTACCTAAAAAAATTGATTTAGGAAGGTGTATAAAGTTCACATATAGGGAAAAAATTAAATTAATTATATGGTATAATATCATAGTCCATTTGGGCAAATTTTTTGTATGTAGGTCAATTTTGGCAAATAGTTACCGTATGCATTCACAGATAGGTACTTCATGAATTAGGTAAACTAGATATTTGATGCATGACTAGTTAATATTGATGTTAATAGGATTGATGTTGAGAACCAAAATCTTTTATAATCATATATATCTAAGCAAGGTGGCATATATTAAAAATAGGAATCATAAAAACCCAATATCAAGGCCCATAAAATTATGGTTGGGAACCAAATCCATTTATTGTATTATATGTTAAATCCAATGAAGAATAAGGCATTGTTAAGTGGATATGATGAAAGGGAAATCATTCCCCCTCCACTCTAATTTTGAAAACAATGGAAGGGGAAGAGGTATGGGAATGATTTCAGTTTAAACACTCAACAACAACAACCAAAGTGGCAAAGGACTGCCCCATTATTACCTAGAGACCAATTCCCCCCCGCAAGAGAAGGAAAAAATGCCTGACTCCCATCAAGTAGATGTTTGAATAATGTATTCTTAAATTTTTTTTAGAGAACTTGGATAAGCAGTGGTGAATTCTGAGGCACCTCTAAATAGGGGACCTTCTCCTAAGGTTCAAAGAGAAGATAAGCCAGAGTCAGAAAAGGAACCCTTGTATACAAAGGAAAATGTAGTTGATCTATTAATCAATCCTAGATCAGAGAAGATAAATCCTAATTACACTTATGATTTTTTATACATTAAATATTTATAGGCATGACCAAGATGGATCTAATAGACCTAACCAAGGGATCTCTTACCACAATATCATCACTAGAGAGGATTCCAAACCTTTTAGTCAAGCAACACTATGAAATAACCCTAGATAGGTCATATGTTTTCATATTCATAAAGTAAATGACAAGTAAAGTAGAATTTAATATAATTCTCACTAAAGCTTATGACATAAATTGGGGGTAATAAACATAAAAATTAAACATACATAAGAGAATCTTAATTAATATATGTATATATAAAATGCTAATGCATGAAGAGATCAATGTATTCATAAGCCATTACTTATGCTACTTTTATCTACTAAAATAGAGTAGTAAATTTAGAGATACTTACCTTGAAAATGAACCCGTCAAGACTTAATCTCTCCCTTGGATAAAGGTGCTTCACAAAAGTTTGTTATGGTTGTAAGGATCACTAAGAAATACCTGAGCATCCAAAACTTTTTCATAATACAAGATTATTCTCCAAGTATAAACCCTAAGCAATAAATCCTCAAGTATAATGGTCTAAAAGTAGATTGTAAAGAAACACAAATGAATAATTAACTTCTATCTCTCTAAGAAATGGATAAATAAATGTGTATATTATAGACACCTAAAACTGGTCACCAATGACCTCTAACCAAGCTTCAAACCAATTTATATCAAACATTGCAATTTGGGCTAAAAACACTAAATCATCTTAAATGGTTAGAACTTGTCATATACAAGTGTTGATTTTGGCCAATGTATCCCTAAATTGGGAAATGCATTTTATGTGATACCTAACTTTAATCATATCATTTTGAGTCAAAATAATGATTTTGCACTTGGGTACTCTAGATTGCTCTTTTTTACCAATTTTCTTGCCTGAGACACGTGCCTTTGTTATTTTGTGTTGACAACATCCTAAATGGGATAATGGTTCCAATGCATCTAACATCACCTTAAAATTCCTCTCTAGTAAAATTTTGACCTAATAATATGACATTTTGACCAATTTGATTAATTAATCACCAATTTCCAAAGAATTTACACCAAAATTGATTAATCATGTTTAAAGTTAATTAATTTGAATCAAGATATTAAGTGGATTTTCCATGGATTTTATTGATTATTTCATTAATATAAATTGATTTTGAATATCTAAATTACCTAAGACATAATCTATTGGGTGGCATCCACAAGCCATAATTACAACAAATATCTGATTAATCCTTCCTATGCCTCTTTAATGCCTCTCTATCCCAAATATTTATGAGGGAATTTATTGATTTTAGCCTCCAAAATTGAATGGATTCTTGGCCACACATCTTCATCTTGATATGGATGGTCCAGGTTCATTCTGATCAAATGGGAAAATCTATAAATAAAATGTATTACACTCATAATTTTAAATCTCTCTCAAGCCAAAGTTATTATGCACAAATGATTTCAAAATCTATTTTGATATATTGTTATTATGTCAAATTATTGAGTCAAGCTTCACAACCCAAAGCTACAAAGACAATGATGCCAAGAGGATGTGGAAAATAGCAAAATATCCATTGGAAAAGACCTTTGAAGCACAAGCCAAGAAAGCCAATCAACAAATCTTTTGGAGAAATCAAGGAAGGTGAGGAAAGTTTGTTGTTTCTTTATATTCTAGTCTTATGTTCATTTGGTTTATTTAATAATCTCCCCCTAAGATCTAGGCATAAGGTATTAGTTCATTTGTGTGTTTTTGTTTTGTATTTAATTTCCTCTACTAACACAATACTAATCTCCCCTTATTGCATTCCTATGTTCATAAATGGCATGCCTCGTGGGATTGCACCCCACAAATTTTCTTAAATGACACCTACAATCATATTACTAACCATTTTCATGTAGAATCTTAGAGTTTGAGGCCAAAGTAGGTGAAAATTTTGAGTAAAAAGACATTTTATGAAAGTAATGATTTTGTCACTCTAAACTTGTGATTTTGTCCTCTAAATCATAAAACTGTAACTGACACAGTCATGGTTTTATCTTTCTATCATGATTTTGCATTTTAGTTATATTTTTGGATTAATGAGTTTTCTATCTGAAGGTTAAATTGTGATATTGCAATACTGTGACTCCTAAGTCATGATATTGCAATATTGTGATTTTCCAAGTTGCAATATCATCATTTGTAGTTGAGATTTTATGGCTAAACCACTATCGGTTAACATAGCTATTGGGGGTTAAGTGACAAAATCATAACTTTTGAAGTTGTAGTTTTTCATGACTTATGGTTTTATCTATTAGAGTAACGATTTTGTCATTTTTTCTATCTAACATGTGAATTGTGATATTATCTTAACCAGTTGTGGTTTTGTAGAGTTACAATTTTAGATTATGTATCTATAGTTTTGCACTCTACAAACTCAAGAGCATACTTTTCAAAGTTACTTATCTCATTCACACAAGATCTTCAAAGCTAAATAAAAGTTTGACAATTTTATTTTAGGACCTACTTGGAAAGTGATCAAATAAATCTTAATTAAATATTTTTAACCTCTTTTGGGTGCTTAAAAAGAATTAGGAACTTTCCTTTGGTGCTTAAAGATAAAAATTTAGGATGTTTGTTTGAATAAATTTGTGGTTTTTCTTTAAAAGTTTGGTAACTTAAGGCCAAGGGGCCAAAGAGCACCACCAAAAATTTCAATTTGGTGCTATAAAATTGAACTCACTTTAAAATTAAGTTTTATTTTGTGTAATTCATTACTTAGTTAAATTTATTTGAGAAAAAAATAATTTGTGCATGTATGTTCTTCCCACATCCCCTATAAGGAACTTGTGGGATCAAAAGTGACATCTTCATTACAAATTATGCCTTATTCCAAAGGTGTAAAAATGATGTTGTGAAGGCTCTCCCCAAGACCTGCATGGCTTGGGTGATCTAAAAACAACCATAAATACTTTTTTACTTAGTTTTTATTTTCACACATTTTCTCTTATGAGGGGGACTTCATTACCTCCCATAAGTTCTATAGGGAAGATTTGACTTGGGGCTTCATCTCCTAGCATCATCATCAAACCCTCTCCATATGGGGTATATAAATTAGAATCCCCTCATTGGGATAGTGGTTTTGGAGGTTAAACCATCTCTTTTAGTAGAGGCTAAGCTTGGGATGTATGATGATTTTAGACATTACACTACACTGAGTAAGTGATGGATGTAGTGGTTATGAAAAAGACTATACCTTTTAACAATAAGTCATTTTCCATGGACCTAAATGACATGTTGCTTCTCTTAGGTGCATATGTGAAAATGTGTACACATGGGATGAATCTAGACAATTGAAAACAATTTAGTTTTAGTCAACCCCACTTTGCCACACCATGACAAGATTTTAAGATGTTATACTTAGATGTATTTTGTCATTTTATTGCCTTGTGTGTTAAAATTAAAACTTGTTGTTTAAACTATGTTTAAATGAGTCTTGTTCCCACATTACTCCATTGTTTGAGGAGGCATTATGTTATCCATTTGATACCTTGATTTTAACTTAGCATATATTTGTGTTATAACATTGAGTTAGGCACTTGATTGAGATGGGTAACATTATGCTACCTAAATCATTCCAAGTCTAGTGCCTTTGAAGTCTTTGAAACATCAACCATTAATTCATATTTTTAGAGTGATAACATTGTTACACTACCTAAATTATTTCAAAATACTTCACTTGTCTAGCATCCTAATTGTCATTATTTAAACAAATAATTTAAGCTTTGTTGGATCTATATTTAAAGCACAATCATGTTGTTCAAAATCCCCTAGATTGTTGTCATCAAATCCTAATTTACCATAGTTGAGTCTTTGATTGAATTTTCCAAAGTTTGGATTCAAACATTAAATGATTTCTATTTAGGGCTTAATTCATGGGGTTGATACAAATATCTTTCTCTTTTGGTTTGTGTAACTTGGGTTAAACCATTACTCAAGTTTGGAAACTTTATTATTTATGCCTTTGTTTGATAGAATATGTCCATATTTAAAGTGAATTTTGTTTAGTATTTTCCACCAATCAGATCATGTTTATGTCTAAAATCAAGTGCCTACTATTTACCAAACTATTCCAAGTTTGTTAGATTAATAATCATCATCTCTTTGTTTCAAGTCTAGATTTTGATGCCCTATTTGGCCAAAAGTCCTAACACAACCTATTTGAACCTAGCTTTTAACTCCACATTTGGATAAAAGACCTAGTGACTCTTTTCCCTTTCCTAATTTAGACCTATTTGGAACATGTTTGGACATTAGAGTTTGACATCTTATTTTTATGTCATTTTACTTGACTTTGTTTGTGTAAAAGATTTAACATTATACTATTTTTTTCAAGTATTTACATAAAATTTTTAGAGATATAGCTCCACCCTTGACCAAGTTAGACTAATTTTGAACCTATTTGTCCTTTGGACATTGTTTTTTAGATTTTGTAGAACTCTAAGACCTCTTTGTTTTGAAGCTTTCTTCATTGATGTAGATATGTCTAGCTACATTTATGGTGGATTCATGTACAATCCAAGTTATGATAGAATGGCCACACAAATTGACTACAATCATGACCTATTTCAAGAACAAAGTCAAACACCTATTTATAATCCAAATCAAGTTACCAACTGGGATGATATGGTTTTTGAGGAGGACCTAGATACTTTGTCTTATGCAAGTATTCGGGCTCTATAACACCTTAAAATTATCATTCTAGGACCTCATCCTTTGGCTTGTGTGAGAAATTAGGCTCCATAACACCCTAAACTTATCATTCTAAGACCTTATCATTTAGCTTGTGCAAGAAATAAAGCTCCAAAATGCCCAACCATTCCTATTCCAAGACCTCATCCTTTATCTTGTGAGAGCAACCAACCTCCACAATGTTGTACCATTTCTATACTAGGACCTCATCATTTGGCTTGTGTGACCAATCAAGATCCAAAATGCCCTACCCTTATCCAATTAAGACCTCATCCTTTGGTTTGTGTGAGCAATAAATATTCAAAATTCATTATGAATACTATTTTAGGACTTCATCCTTTGGATTGTGCAAGCAATCAAGCTCCACAAAGCTCTAACATTATCTAACTATCGATCAATTTTGAACTATTGCCATTCATTCCACACATTATTAAACCCCAACCAATCCAATCAGTACCCTAGCTAATCCAATCATAACCTCAATCAATCTAATTAATACCTATTAAATCGAGCCAATCATTCAAGGACCAAGATGTGTTCAAAACTATTTATTTACAACCAATTATAAATCAAGGCCAAATGACCCAACTAATCCAAGTTATTTCTATTGAACCAACCATTTATGATAATTCAACCTATGATGAATCACCTTCGAATCCTATTCCAGTTGTCAAGAGTTTTTACTCTGATGAAATAATCTTTGTTGAGTCACTTCTTAATGATAATAACTACCTTTGGGAAAATCATTACCTTGATCATATGCCTTTTTTTTCAAGAGCCTCCCTTTAATAAGCTAATCTCTAAGGAGTTGTCTCTTGACCTATTTCTCATTATTGAAAAATTTCACTTTAACAAGCCAGTCTCTATGGAGCCCATCATGCCATCACAAGCCATTCCTTATACAAAACCAAATATTCAACAAGATATCATTGTAGTAACATCCACATAAAATGAAGAACTAGAATTAAAGTCAGGTTCTATTCTTGAACCAACAACATATTTAACATCATAAGCAAAAAAAACATAAATCTCATCATTGGATTTAGAGTCCATTGAGTTAGAATCAGATTTAAAATCAAAATATATTCATGGATGTTACAATATTTTTTATACATGCCTTGCAAATCAATTTGAATATATTTTTTTATCCTTCTACAATTTTTGAGGATGATTACTTCAACATCGACACACTGTCTCCTAGTATCTTTTACAAAGATTGCATTACCTCATCCCATTCTATAACCACCAACCAACATAGCCATTTTATTGACATTACACCTCCCACAAATGTTGATTAGGACTGACAGAATTAAACCTTGTTAAACTGCATCCATAGTGACATATCAATTGAATAATAGTTAGGAGGCCAAGACTAAATACATGTAGAAGAATAAAAATCTCTTTGTGAAACTTTTTTAGAGGTGATATGGGCCAATCAAAGTTCAAACTCAACATCTTTTAATGAAACCTTTCCAAAGGTGCTAGAATACAATCAAAGTCAAAAGTCAACATTCCTTAGTGAAACCTTCTCAGAGGTGATATGGGACAATTAAGACAAATTCATTCATAGAAACCTCATCAAGGTACCAATATCTGAGCACAAACATTATTCACTATTTAATGAAGACATAATCAAAGATCAAATCAAAATAGATTCATATCTATAGCCTAATATGATGTAGCTACTCTTAATCCCAAAAAATGAATAATCTAGTGGTCCTATCAAGAGAATATTAAGAAGTCTTCAGCCCCACCACATCCAAAGTTATGTCAAATATATAATCAACAATATTATGTGTGCCTAAAAATACCAATCTCCATTTGTTTCCCCACCATCATTCATTCCATTATGATCCACCATTCCATTTTACAAAAAAACCTATCAACCAACATTGATCCTTATTTTCTATCCACAACCATACTTTTCTTTACAAAGGATACAAATTTACCTTGTATTAATGTTTGAAATAAATAGATTAAATGACCAAAAAAGATCATAACAACATCATTTGCATCTAAATCTATAGCCCATTCTTGATAGAGCAACTATTCAGATGAGGTGTGGGCCAAAAATTAACATGATTGACTATTCTAGTTGTATCATTTACTAAGCAAGACGTGCATCTCCCCATCAATAGGAACAAAATAATCATTTACCATAACTAGACCAAACACATACAAAACCAGCCACCATCATCAACCAAAAAAATGTACCATACCATTTCAATTTACCATGCCTTTTTGCCATTGACGCATACCTTGACAATCACCCTATCACTTGGGGCCAATCTTATTACCATTTTATCCCATTTTCCAACCATCATATCTTATCATTCTAACTTCCTACTAGCCTATCACTTATCTATTCTACTATTTTGTCTTATCAACCAACATGTTTTACCACTTCCTACCTAGATCATTTGACCTTGGTTCATCCATTGGTTTCACATTTTTAGAACAAAGAATTAGATTAGTTTCAGTAGTTGTTTCAAGAATTTTAGATAGAGGTAGTATTTTGGAATAGTATGATAGAAGTTTAGTAGTTTCATCCTTCATTTCTTGTTTAGTTCTCTCTCATTGTCATGTTACTAATTATAACTACCTGTGGGAAAATTAGTGTCATTGACCCATGTCATTGTTTCCTAATTAAAACCACTTATGGGAAAATTAGGGGAAATAATTTTTTATCATGCCTTGAAGTACCACCTTGCCATTCCTATGATGTACTATGCCATTATGCCAACTATGCCTATTTTATTTAAATTGGTTGCTACACTAGTCAAATTCCTTTATTGTAAGGTGAAACCACTATGAACTAAGGCCCTTTTGGGACTATGTGGGTTAGGCTTGATTCACATTAATGTTAGCTTAGTCTCCCTTTTAAGCTACACTCTCACTATTTTGTGAGTAACTTAAGCCACTCTTATCATTTTGTGAGCAACCTAAGCCATGCTCTCATCATTTTATGAGCAACCTAAGCCATGATATTACCATTTTATGATCTTGGACCATTTAGTGTCTCATCATTCTTGATTGAGTTGAAATAATTAAAATTTATAAAAATAGGAAAAAATCATTTAGAAAAATCAAAAACATTGACCACTTCTTTACCTTAAAGATTCTGATAACCCTCTCTAAGTCACAAGCAAATCACTTGTCACTTAGTTTCCCCATCCTTTTTGGCCTTTTATCCCATGCACTTTCCATTTTTTAAGACCATTATTATTATTGTATCACATCCATCATGTTTTTTTTCATTAGTTCTCATTATCTTCCTAGTTTTTAGAAGAAATACATTCAGCCTGAAGTTTTTGTTGGATATTATGTCTATGGAACAATGTAGGCAATGCCCACTTACCTAGTGCATATGGAGACAACTCAGTGATCCCCTTCCTTTTATTATATTCCCCATTGTGTTTGTTTTTAAGTTGTCACCTATTTTTTAGGGGCCATATTCATCACATTATTTTTACTAACATTAGGACTAACTGTTATTTATTTCTTTATTTATTTCTTTGCTCGCTTATTTGTTTGTTGTTTGTGTGCCTGTTTGTTTACTTTTATCACTGTTACATTGATTCATTATATAATCATATATTGGGTTATTCCTTACATACTATTCTTGAATCTATTCATATTCATATGTCAACATTGTCATCCTAGTCTTTCTCTTTGATGCATTATTTTCCTTGTATATTAGATCTTGGGAGTCAATCCTTATGCATCTTTCAACCCAGTCCTCATGGTGTTCTATCATGATGCCTAAAATCATATGCTATAGGAAAAATTAGGTTCAAGTTTTCTACATGATAATGGTAGCATCGACATCTCCTCAGCCTCAACATCAGCCACATTTTAAGCCAATCCTAATCATATCCTAAATAGAGTAATAAAAAAAAGAAAGAATTTCCATCTTTGTTAGTTTGAATGAGAATATCCCTAATATAAATTTATCCCAATTAATATTTATCCTCTATATCAAGTTATCATAATCATGCCTTCAATTATCAACCCATCAATCATGTTTTCCATAATTAGGGTCTAATGATTATAACTGCCTATGGGCAAATCATTGCACACCGTCACACCTGCATTCTCAATGATACTAACTAAATTTGGGTAAATAATTGTGTTATCACCAATAATTTACTTTATTTTACCCAATAGGGGCATGTTGTTATCTTATTTTTCTATCCTAACTAAGGTAGCTCCATCTTCTCAATGATTATAACTAGCTTTGAGCAAATCATTGTGTTATCATACCACGTTGCCACTATTAGGGTATAATTCTTATAAACACCTTTATGAAAATCATTGTACACTATTCCACTTGTATTCTTAGTGATTTTGCCTATGTTTGGGCACATTATTGTGTTTCCACCCCATTATTTTAATCCTTTTAGTCTAATCATTTCTTCTCTTTGAAGGACTGATTGCTGACCCTTTTGCCAACCATTCTCTTGAGGGGGCACATACAGTTCATCCATTGTCATTGAAGTCATAAGAATGTAGGACCTTTTCATTTTTTGAGAAGATGTTACTATGCCTATAGATTGCAATGCCTTCCCAAACAAGGGCAAACTATAGACACCTAAAACTAGTCACCAATGACCTCCAACCAAGCTTTAGACCAATTTTTATCAAACATTGTAATTTAGGCTAAAAAAACTAAAATTCGCTAAATGGATTGAACTTGTCACATACAAGTGCCGATTTTGGCCAATGTATCCTTAAATGGGGCAATAAATTTGATGTGATACCTAACTCTGATTAGATCCAATTTTCTTTCACAAAACATGTGCATTTATTATTTTGTGTCGATAAAATACTAAATGAGATAATGGTTCTAACACATCTAATATCACCTTCTAATTCCTCTCCAGTCAAATTTTGACCCAATAAAATGACATTTTGACTAGTTTTATTAATTAAGCACCAATTTCTAAATAATTTACACCAAAATTGATTAATCATGTTTAAAACTAATTAATTTGAATCAAGAGCTTAAGTGGATTTTCCATGGAGGTTATTGATTATTTCATTAATAGAAATTGATTGTGAATATCTGCATCACCTAAGACATCATCTATGGGGTGGCATCCACAAGCCATAATTACAACAAATATCTAATTAATCCCTCTTATGCCTCTCTATCCCAAATATTTATGATAGAATTTATTGATTTTAGCCTCCAAAATTGAATGGATTGTTGGCAACATATATTCATATTGAGATGGAAAATATAGGTTAATTTGAATCAAATGGGAAAATCTATAAATATAAGCTCTCACACTCATCATTTTAAAGTTCTCTTAATCTAAAGTTATAATACACAAATGATTTCAAAAGATATTATGATATAGTGTTATTATGTGAAATTATTGATTCAAGCTTCACAAGCCAAAGCCACAAATACAATGATGCCAAAAGGAGGTGGAGAATAATAAAAACTCCATTGACAAAGATCTTTGGGATTTGATTTCCTCTACTAACATGATACTAATTTTCCCTTATCGCATTCATATGTTCAAATATATATAGTTGAATCTAACCTTAAACCTTTCTAAAAGTTTAGCCAATGGGGTCAAACCAATTTGAATCTATATCATTATTTGATAAAAATAATTTAGGTCTCAGTCTAGGTCACCTAAAGTAGACCTAGAACCATAATGTGCTTTTAACAAATTAAATACAGGGTCAACCCAATCTAAAAGTGTATGCTAAATGTCAAAAAGGGGGTTTAGGCTTAGAAATGGGCTAAGTAAGGTGTTAAATTACTTGAAAGAGTGTGAAAGAGAGGATGCAAGGCTTATGGAAGTACATAAGAGAAGGTTGTGTAGATAAAAAGTGGTAGTATAGGGGACAACAATCCTATGAAGTGCTAATGGTCTACCCACCCCTTTCTTGTTATACCATTTAAGGTGTGCACTTAAGGAGATTGAGACTTGATGGGTTAATACAAGAGAAAAAACATCAGTAATTGATAAAATTTGAAAATATTATGTGTATACATATGCTCCACTTGAATCTCATCATGTGTCACTCAGGTGCAACATGGGATGGTGCTTTGAGAAAATAACATAGCAACACACAATGTTGAAGCTAAATAAATTGTACTATTTTAAAGCATAAAATAACTAAAAGTAAATGAATAAAATAGAATAATTAAAAAATAAAAGTAATGCATGTGTACCTTGACTTACCTTTATCATTAGATGGTTGTATATTGTGTTTGTATTTTTTTATCATGGAGGGTACATAGATTGCTTTGGACAAACCCAAGGATATAAAACTAAAGAGTAAAAATAAACAAATGTAGGAAATCCATGATATCTAACACATTTTAGGCATGAAATACTTAGAAATTTGGTAAGTTAGGGTGATAAATTCTCAGTTACAGCCAAATGACCAAGTCAAATTTTTAGAATAAATTTGGTAACTGAAAAGCCAAGGCTATTGAATGATTAAAAAACTCTAACAATTAAGCCTTAAGTAAGAAAGATAAACAAAATAAGTCAAACTAAGGATACAAGTCAAAAAAATGAGTAATCAAACATCAATGTAAAAGCAGTAACAATCCTTACTTAAATAAATAAGGGAAAGCAATGGTAAAACAACATTGATAAGTGGGAAATAATAATCCTTAATCATCAATGGAAAAATTGTATAAAAGGGAAAACCAACATTGGTGAGTGAGAAGTAATAATCCAACCTCACTCAATAATACATGAAAGTATAAATAGACGTAGTTGTCCAAAAAAAAAAAGCACAATAATCAAAAAATATTTAAATGAACCAATTTTTTTTTAGAAATGTAAAGCAATGGTATAAAGAAGATAATCCATAGTCACTCAAGCATACTATTTTGTTTGAAGGATATATAAATGTGAAAAAAAAATAGTGTTGGCATGTTTCAAGATGTAAAGAATAAGGAAGATAGAAGTGGGAAAACAAATTTAGAATCAAACTTACCTATCAAGTGGGGAAATGAAATGGGTGGTGGGGGAAATGAAGTAAAACGCAAGTTAGAGAAACTCTTTATCAAAGTCAAAACACTTAAATTAAGTTTGTCAAAATAAGAGGGAATTTAACATTAAGGACTCTTAAGAGCTTTTCCTAACCACACAAATCTTGGGTCATTATATGAAGTATGAATATCATCCCATAAAGGATATATGCATGAAAATTAAAAATAGACCTACCTTCCCATAACATATTCCTCATTCCTTGAGACCCTTTATAGATCCATCGGTCTACTATGAATATTGGGTAATTTTGTGAGAAAGTAGGTATCACCATTAATTATTTTTAATTCTCCTATCCCAATCTACTAACCTACCACACCCTAATGGACCTTGGCTCTATCATGAGGCTAATTATGGATTTTGAACTTTGACTGGGGATAGGATATGGGCTATGATTCATGTCTTTTGGGGTGATTTTGACTTTTGACTTTATATGTTGAATTTTGATCATTGCTTTTTGTTTTAAATGATTTGGCTATTAAATTTTGATGTATTTTTCAATTCCTCCTCCATATAGATTAGAATAACCAAAAATGGGTGCTAAAAATTAATATCATTTGAAAACTTTGGACTTGGTTACTAAGAAAGAGAACTTAGAGGCCATTGTGTCTAAGAGTCTTGTTTATTCATTTAAAATAAAAGTGTTATCTTGACTTCAACCTTGTTTTATCCAAAGTGTAATGAAAGGAAATGAAATCAAGAGAAGTGAAACACGAAAAAATTTTAATTACTTCAAATCACATAAAATGTGATAAAGGTGAAAAGGGATAAAATGATAGGTAAGTATGATTCCTTATCATAAGAATGTTAGAAGTGTAGGGAAACATACTAGAATAATTTGTTGTGCAAGTTTTATCTACAAAAGAAACAAAAAATGAAGCTTAGAATAAGGGATTACAAACTTATAGCCATTTCTTAACATTATAGAAAAGGAAAATTGGATTAAATAAAGATGGTGATTTTATGAGGAGATCCTAGTCCTATCTATGGTCTTCCACTACAACTCGTAAAAGAGAAACCCAAATGAGTTCAAGAAAGGCAAAAATAGTATTTGTGAGGAGGACATGGTCATATCTATGGTATTGTAGTACAAATCACAAAATAAAAACCCAAGAGGGTGTAAAAATTATTGAAAAATAACTAATAAATAAAAGTGACAAGAATTCATGAGGAAGATTGGGTCCTATCCACAGTTTTACAATGCAACTCATGAGAAAAAGAAACCAAAGGATGAAAAGAAAGAACTAAGGTTTATGTAAAGGAGAAGAATACTGTAGAGGGTGAGACCCATGTATAAATCCTAAAAATAAGTGTTAGTAGGATAAAATATATAAGTATGATAGTAAGGGAAATATTCAAGCAAAGTATTTCTATAAGAATTATGCATTAGTGGCTCTTTGAAAAAATGCCCTTCATTAGTTTGGAGGTGATAGGTGTTAGGACCAAGAATATATTTCAATAAATAAGGGACCCACCATTTTTGGGTGTATTTACCTTTTTTATCATGGGTATAATCTAATTTAAGGACTAGATCACCAAAATTAAAAGTGTAAATTTTAACCTTTTTATTATGTTGTTTGGTGATACGAGCCTTGTATTGGTAGTTATGTTTCAAAATAGCTAGATAGTGTTCATGAAGAATATTAAGAACTTGAGGGTAATATTCATGTAATTCCTCATTAGGAATGATACTATGAAGAGAAACACATAAGGAGGGAAGCTCAACTTATAAGGGTAGGATAGACTTAGAACCATAGACTAGTGAGAATGATGTTGCCCCAATGGCAATACAAATGCTATTTTCATAGGCCCAAAGTGTAGGATATAAATGAATATGTCAATCCATGTGGGTTTCATGAATGGTATTTTGGAGGATTTTATTGATAATTTTATTAGTGGCATCATCTTAGCCATTGCACTGTGGATCATAGGTGTGGAAAATTTGTAGGATATTTTGAATTTAGCACATAATTACTTCACATCCTTATTTTTAGAATTACCACCATTATCAAAAATGATAGGATGGGGAAATAAAAAATGAAAAATGATTTGGTTAAGGATAAAAATGGAAATATTAGTTTGTGTGATGTTGATACGAGGCATGACTTCTACCCATTTGGTAATATATTTAGAAACTGTGATGATAAAAACATGACCATCTTATGATCTAGGTAGTTTTTCAATACGGGAAAATCCCCACATGGAAAATGGTCAGGGAGATTCTATGTTTTGGATATCAATTGGGGTAAATATATTAAATCATCATATATTTATCAAGAACTAAATTTTTTAGTGAACTCAATAGCATTCTTTTTTAGAGTAGGCCAAAGGATTCCATACATAGGCATTTACATGTTGTAGCATGACTGCCATAGTGACCACCACAAATGCCCCCATGTGTTTGTTAAAAGAGAGGAGAGAAATAATATTTCATTACATAATGAATCAATGTACCTTCAATGTTGTGATAATAAAGGGTGTTATATATAAAGTCATATTTGAAGGCTTGATTATGAATTATGGTCTTTTCTTAAAAATCTATGTCAGGAGGATAAGTTTGATGTTTAAGGAATTTAATAATGTATTTATACCATGGGTTATATGAAATGGTGATAGCTTCAATATGATAAATAAGTGAATCTTACAATTATATAGAATATGGGGACTTTCTGATTTGAATAATAAATTGAGAATCGGTGAGAACTTGATGCAGATGAAATAAGGATGCTAAAGAAGTAAGAGAATAAGTGATGGAGTTTTGATCTCTTAGAATGGTATAAATGGTAAAATATGTGAAATATTTTGTGAGGGTAGTGGCCATTTTATGATAAGTAATAATATTTTCACTTTTACATCGATAATCACCATTAACTTGATGACATATGAGTTGGGAATCACCTAAAGCATGTAGATATGCAATATCTAAATCAAGTGTTGATCTCATGTTTAAGATTAATGATTCATATTCTACCATGTTATTAGTGACATTAGAGGTGAGATATAATGCTAAAGGTGTTGACCATTTTTTTCCAACAGGCCAAAATTGGTCCCCTTCTTCCCTTGCTATTCAAAGCTAGTCAATTTCCGGTTGCACGAGTTCATCGAGCTTCAATTCATCACTCAAGTTCAATGCCATGGTTCATAACTTGGTTTAACTTAGTTGGTTCAACACTTTGGCTTTGGTTCAATCAGCTATTTCAGTGCTTAGTTCATCGGTAAAGTTCAAGTAGCTTCAGGTTCAATGTTTGGTTCAACCACTTGGCTCAGCGCGCAATGTTGAACCATTAAACCAGTTCAACAGATTGGTTTAATCATTTAGTTCAACACATTGGTTCAACACATTGGTTTAATCATTTGGTTCAATCACAAGCGGTTCAATGGGTTGGTTCAATGAAGGGCTTGGTGTGCAGTGTTGAACCATTAAACTGGTTTAATGAGTGGTTCAAGCAAATGGTTCAATGGGTTGGTTCAAGGGGGCATCCCAAAGATGAAGGGAAAGTGCCCTTACAAAGGAAACTTCTAGGTTTAATAGCCCTTGTGGAGGGAAAGGAGTAGTTCAAAGGATTCATCAAAGGATTTCCAAGGATGCAAAAGAACTAAGTCTTTGAATTCCTTCAGACTTTTTGTTCAAAGGAATTCCTTCGGACAAAAAGTCTAAAGAAATCTGGGGAAGGATAAAACCAAAAAACCCAAAAGAATAATGAAAGTCAAAGCGATAATTCTTGTAGACTTTTTGTTCATGGGAAAAGGCTTGATGCAAAAAACCCACAGGAAAAGGCCTGATGAATTTTGCTAAGGATGGTGACGTCTTGAAAACCGTCAAAATTAAGCACACAAATTAGCCATTGGTTTTTCAAGTGATGATAGGCGTGCAAATGTCAAATTTTACATTAGGAAAGCCAGAGGTGGAAGGCACCAAGTGGCAACCATAGAAGACTTTGACATGCTTTTTAGGAGCAGCGAAACATGCCACATGTCCCCTATAGGGCTTGACAGAAGTTGACAAGTGTCAACATCTATGGGTTTCTCTTGTTGGCTTTAAAGAAGACTGTGGTGGGCTTGAATGAGTTGCTAAGAGCCATGTAGAGCATGCCAAGTGTTAGCATCTATGAGAACCAAAGAAGGGGCCTGAATGGGTAGCTAAAGGCTCTATGGAAGCAACCACGTGTTGCCTTTCACAAAAATCTAAAAATGCTTCACGTAACCCTCAAGGGACCCTCAAAGGTGAATAGATGCCACCATGTGTCCTCACCCATCTCAATAGAGTGTGATAAGTGTCTACATCCAAAGCCTCAGGTCTCTCTTAAGCTTCAATGGTAGGTTTCTCTCAAAGTAAATGGAAGCCACCACGTGTCAACGTCCATGTTTCAAAGTGTCTTCTAAGTTTCCAAGTAGTGGACGGTGACATGTGTCAGAAGCATATGCACTCTGAAATAAGAGCCAAAGGAGTAGCAGAAAGAGCTAGAGGAGATAAAGTAGCCAAGCACAGAAATAGACAAAGTAATCCAAGTGACATGGGAAAGTGTTAACTCAAGGAGTTATTCCAGTGGTTGACACAGTACCTACCATGCGATCATCAAGAGGCATAAATAGTGAATGATGTGACCCATTTTCTTCATTTTGCATTGATGAGCAGACAAATGGTGTGGCCCATAATTTTGAATCATGACAGGGGCTGACACAACATTATCTTCAGGTGGCTTCCTCATCCAAATGCTCAGAAGGCACATGGGTCACTCGTAAAAGGGCACCAAAATGGCCTCTTTCTTCCTCTATAAATTATAAAATTTCTCATTTGAGAAGGGATCCACTCTCAGCGTTAAGGCAAAAATCTACCCAAAAATCTCTCGGCTTGTAAGGCAAAACTACCAAATTTTTACCTTGAATCAAAACTTAGCTATTTTTACCTCCATCTAGACTTGCACTTTAAAGTATATGTCTATTTTCTTCTTTCATGTTAAGTCATTGTCTTTCATGCTTTCACAGATCGATCACAACATGTCCAATGCATTATGAAGTCTCCTTTCTGTAGGTCTACCAGAAGTGTCTACAAAAGGAATATAGGTGCATGTGAACAGGCTGTCGAAGTGTGTCTTAGAACACCTTTGCTATTTCCTTCCTCCCTGTACTTCCATGAACCCCTGGCTGACTATTGCAAAAAAACTTCCCACTTCAGATGAAGTGTATTAGTGCTTCTTTTTGGTGAAAAGTGTATGTTCAGGCTGGGTGGGTCACATTTTCTGGTGTATCACCCTTTCATTTTTAGGCTTAGGTTCTATTTTTAGCATCTCTCTCTCCCTTTTCATCCCCCCCTTTTTTATTTTATTTGTCAGTAGTAGGAGAAACTAGGGCCTAAAATATACATCAGAGGGAACTAGACCTCATCTAAAGACTCTCCCCTCTAACTTCACCAGTCCCACAAGTGAGAGGGGAGTTTCCATTTTGATGTGTGGAAGGTAGGAGCTCAGCCTCTTGCCCTAGGTGCAAATCCATGGTGTCAACAATTTTGGCACACTCGATGGGACCAACTAGGACAAGTTGTGTCTAAAGAGTTGAAGAATTTTTGGTGTGTTCTTCAACCAACCATCCTTTGGAGGCTTTTGCATCAACACAAATGGCAACTCTGAGTTGAATCAGTTGGTTAAGCAACCTGGTGCCATCAAAAATCTTACTTTTTTATGTATAATTCCTTTACACTAAGTCATTGGTCTTGTATTCCTTTGTACGACTATGATCAGACTCAGAATTTTCATGCAATCACCTCAAGTAGCCCTCCTAGTTGCCCTACAATGATAAGGGAAATGGCCCTAGAATTTGAGAAATAGATGATGGAGATTGACAAACTAGAGGAGTAGTATGGATATCAACAGAAGCTGATGTATAAAGAGGAGTGTTTGTTTAGGCAAGTTGAGGCCTTGCAATCCATGGAGGAGGAGGTAGTAAAATGGAGGAATCCATTCATTCAAAGTAGTCAGCCTTGTATGCCCCCTCTTATTCTAAATAAATCCCCCTCTTGTGCACCAAATCATTTCTATCAGATAGCACTTGCTCACTCCAGATCATCTGATGCATCTTCTCTCAATCCCATATGCCTAGCTTTCCAACATCAAAGGGCATCAGAGCAACCCCCCACGGATATCAATCTTCTCAATTCCTTATATTGTGAATCTTTTATTGGGGGAAATACTGTGAGCCAACACATCCCTCTTCTAGAGACTCTTTCGGTGTACCAACAGTCTCTTTCTAGCATTCCTCAACCTCCCCAAGTCCTTCAACATGATGTACAATTTCCAAGTTGGAGGAAGGAATGCCAGGAACCAACCTAGAGCCTTGAAGAGGATGATGCTAGTGACCTCCAAGAAAGACTCTTTCAGGATAATCTAGCCCAACAAATTGAAGATTTAGAGGCTATGATGAGACTGCTTCATGAAAGAGAGATATAACTTCCAGACCTTGTGGAGGAGCCCTAAGACCTTAGAGAAAGCAAAGTTGCTGCCTATTCACAGGAGAAAAATTCCAATTTTGAGATCCTGAACTGGGGAGAAACAATAGAATCATGGGGTAGGAAGGAGGAGAAGAAAGGTTTTGCTCAAAACCTTGAAGAAGATGAGGCTACTTCTGCTCATGATGATGCTAGCAACCTCCAAGAGAGGTTTTTCCAAGAGGATATGGCCAGAAGAATTGCAGAGTTGGAATCCAGAGAGAGTTTCCTCAGCCAGTGTGTGATGGACAGTTCAGACCCAATGGCACATTTTATGTCTGAATACACCCCATCTACACACTTCCAAGAGAGCTATTAGGCCACACCTGATATAGATGAAGTGCTGACCAAGTGGAAGGAGAATCATTTAATTCTAGCTTAAGGACTGCCTCCTCTTCCACATGATTTTTCCACTTCACCCCTTCTCAAGGAGGAACCTATTCTACAGGAGGTGAGTGAGGAGCAAAAGATCCAATCTATAGTTTCCCAAGAGGCTATCATGAGTGATAATGAAGAAGAAATCATCATCAATGCTCCTTGTGAAGACCTCATCAGCAATGGAGAAGACACAGGGCATGCATACATGCACATGTTCCAGCAATACGAGGAAGAACATAAGCATGATGAGCTCTCTCCCCCTTTGTTTGATGAACTTCCCTATTGTTTTGATGAGGAGGATGACTATGCTGAGGAGCTTGAGTTGGAGGAGGATCAAGAGAATATTTTTGAACATCTAGAGATCTTGATCTTTGAGGAGGAAAAGGAGAGGTCTATCTTCCTTGAGGAAAGCCTTGAAGAAGAAAGTTTTGAATAGAGAGGTGATGTTATGTGGTATGAGCAATCAGTTTGTGATTCCATTTTAGACATCACCATAGTCACCCTTCTTCAAAAAGGCCAAGAGGAAGTGAAAGATGAGTCTGACAGAGTCTTCAATGAAGTAGAAGGAAATGGGTCAGACCATGATGAATTGTAAGGGAGCTATACATATCAAAGGGCTTATGGTTCTGAGCTAACAACCACTATTTTCTTAGTGAAATGTACCAACATGAAGGACCAGCATTCAAAAAGCTTATAAGAATAAGCATAGTACACATATGTTGGGATCATGTTCAATTTTGATCCACTTGGATACTGGCCAACCAAGGTGACAGGCAAGAGGAGTAGGTCACCAACTCTCCATTTTGTTCAGCCACTTGTCTAGCACCATAAGTCTTCTTTCTAGGAAGGGGACTTAAGAAGTTTTACTTTTGATCTAGGAGGGAAGTAGAGGTATTCTTGGTTAGCTGTATATAGTAGTTTTCTTTCAATTGTCTTTCCTACTTTCCCTAAGTACAGTTTGCACAGATAGTGTTTTTAGCCTTGTGTGTGTGTGGTAAAAAGCATCATGTTTGATTCTAATATCTTTGGGGCTATTTCTAACCTTTCTTCAAAGCTACATTCTAACTCCGTGCCCAATGGACTACAAGGCAACTGGTCTCTAAGCATAGCAGGCATGCTTCCCCTGGGAGTCGCTAATTTGTTGACCATTTTTACAGCAGGCCAAAATTGGTCCCCTTCTTCCCTTGCTATTCAAATCCAGTCAATTTTGGGTTACATGTGTTCATCAAGCTTTGGTTCATCACTCAAGTTCAATGCGATGATTCATTACTTGGTTCAACTCAGTTGGTTTAACACTTTAGCTTTGGTATAATTGGCTAGTTCAGTGCTTAGTTCATCAACAAAGTTCAAGCGGCTTTAGGTTCAATGTTTAGTTCAACCACTTGGCTCAACACACAGTGTTAAATTATTGAACTAGTTCAATAGAATGGTTCAATCATTTGGTTCAAGCACAAGCGGTTCAATGGGTTGCTTCAATGAAGGGCTCGACATGCAGCATTGAACTGTTGAACTAGTTCAATGAGTGGTTCAAGTGAATGGTTCAATGGGTTAGTTCAAGGGGGAATCCAAAAGATGAAGGGAAAGTGCCCTTGTGGAGGGGCCTTTTAGGTTCAATAGCTCTTACAAGGGTAGGGAGTAGTTCAAAGGCTTCGCCGAAGGATTTCCAAGGATGCAAAAGAACTAAGGCTTTGAATTCCTTTGAACTTTTTGTCTGAAGGAATTCCTTCAGACAAAAAGTCCAAAGAAATTTGGGGAAGGATAAAACCAAAGAACTCAAAGAAATAGTGAAAGTCAAAGTGGAAATTCTTGCAGACTTTTTGTCCATGAGAAAAGGCCCAATGCAAAAAACTCACAGGAAAAGGCTCGACAAATTTTGCCAAGGACGGTGATGTCTTGAAAACTGTCAAAACTAAGCACATGAATTAGCCATTGGTTTTTCAAGTGACGACAGGTGTGCAAACATCAAATTTTACATCAAGAAATCTAGAGCATGGAAGGCACCAAGTGGAAACCATAGAAGACTTTGACATGCTTTTTAGGAGCAACAAAACATGCCATGTGTCCCCTGTAGGGCTCAGTAGAAGCCGACAAGTGTCAACATATATGGGTTTCTCTTGTTGGCTTCAAAGAAGACTGTGGTGGGCCTGAATGAGTTGCTAAGAGCTATGTGGAGCATTCCAAGTGTCAGCATCTGTGAGAACCAAAGAAGGGTCTTGAATGGGTAGCTAAAGGCTCTATAGAAGTGGCCACATGTTACCTTCCACAGAAATTTCAAAATGCTCTGCGTAACCCTCAAGGGACCCTAAAAGGTGAATAGATGCTACCACATGTCCTCACCCATCTCAGCAGAGTGTGAAAAGTGTTTGCATCTGAAGCCTTAGGTCTCTCTCAAGCTTCAACGATAGGTTTCTCTTAAAGTAAATGGAAGCCACCACGTGTTAACATCTGCATTTCAAAGTGTCTTCTAAGTTTCCAAGTAGTGGACTGCGACACATGTCAAAAGTAGATACACTCTCAGCTAAGAGCCAAAGGAGTAGCAAAAAGAGCTAGAGGAGATAAAGTAGCCAAGTGTAAAAATAGACAAAGTAATCCAAGTGGTGCAGGAAAGTGTCGACTCAAGGAGTTATTCCAGTGTTTGACACAGTACCTTCCATGCAATCATCAAGAGGCATAAATAGTGAATGATGCGACCCATTTTCTTCATTTTTCCTTGATGAGCAGACAAACGACATGACCCATAATTTTGAATCATGATAGGGGCTGACACAACATTATCTTTAGGTAGCTTCCTCATCCCACTGCTTAGAAGGCACATGGGTCACTCGTAAAAGGGTGCCAAAATGGCCTCTTTCTTCCTCTATAAATTGTAAAATTTCTCATTTGAGAAAGGATCCACTCTCAGCCTTAAGGTAAAACTCTACCCAAAAATCTCTTGGGCTTGTAAGGCAGAACTACCAAATTTTTACCTTGAATCAGAACTTAGCTATTTTTACCTCTATTTGGACTTGCACTTTAAAGTATATGTCTATTTTCTTCTTTCATGTTAAGTCATTGTCTTTCATGCTTTCATAGATCGATCACAGCATGTCCAGTGCATTATGAAGTCTCCTTTCTGTAGGTCTACCAGAAGTGTCTACAAAAAGAATTTAGTTGCCTATGAATAGGCTATCGAAGTGTGTCTCAGAACACCTTTGCTAGTTCCTTCCTCCCTGTACTTCCACGGACCCCTGGCTGACTATTACATAAGAACTTCCCACTTCAGATGAAGTGTATCAGCACTTCTTTTTGGTGAAAAGTGTATGTTCAGACTGGGTGGGTCACATTTTTTGATGTATCACCCTTTCATTTTTAGGCTTAGGTTCTATTTTTAGCATCTCTCTCTCCCTTTTCATCCCCCCTTTTTTTATTTTATTTGTTAGCAGTAGGAGAAACTAGGGCCTAAAAGATACATCAGAGGGAGCTATCCCTCATCTAGAGACTCTTCCCTCTAGCTTCGCCAGTCCCACAGGTGAGAGGGGAGTTTCCATTTTGACATGTGGAAGGCAAGAGCTCATCGTCCTGCCCCGGGTGCAAATCCACAGCGTCAATAAAAGGGATTAGTTTACCATGAGGAATATCTAGAATATAGCCTACCCCAACTCTTTAGAGACATTTGGTACCATCAAAATATAAGGTTTAAGTGTCTTCATGTAAATGGATGTTGATTTTATGAAGTTACTCGATAACTAATTTGGATTTAGTAGTATCAAGAATGCCATAATAATCTTCTTTATTACTTACTTCTAAGTTAACAATGAAATTATGGAAGTAATCTTTGATAGAGATAGCTTGATTGAGACCATCAATATAGAGGATGTTATCATCAGGGAGACTCTCTTGAAGATGATTGGTAGAAGGTATGGGTGCCACTGTGAGTTGGTCAATAATTACTTGTCCTTTGACATTTTTTTGTGTTATGATGTGAAGGTCAAATTATATTAAGATAACCATCCACTTGCCAATTCATTCTCTAGGTAAAAAGGCTTTAGATAAAAAGTGACGAAGTGGGTTGGAATGAATAATGATATAAGTTGTTTGATAAAACATGTAGTGATGAATATTTTTACATGAAAAATAGATAGAGAGGTAATCGCCTTTTACCTTTGTATAAAAATTTTCATAATCAATGAATCCTTAGCTAATATAGTAGATATCATATTCTCTTCTTGTATCATCTTGTTGGTCAAGCATTTCCCCAACGAATATGAGTGTAGAAGAAGTGTAAAAAATTAAGGGATGGTCATTATAAGGTGAATGAAGGGTAAAAAAATGCAGAAATGTTTCTTTCATGTTGTCAAAATCCTTTTGGTAAGGATCAATCTATTCTAAAGTAGTACTATTTTTAATAAAGGAATTGACAAAGTAAATGTGATAAGCCATTTTAGGGAAGAATCAAAGGATGCCCCCAAGCTTTCCAAATTAATTATGATTGTATAGAATGGAATGAGGAATAGGAGTGTTGAAAATAACATTATCTTAGTAGGATGGACATTAATACCATGAAGATAAACTAGGAACCCTTGTAATTTATAGATGTAATGCCAAGAACACATTTTTAGGGGTTGAGTCTAACTTTGTATTTGATGAGTTGGTCAAAGATGATGGTAAGATCAAAAAGATGAGTTTTGTATTTGGTGATGAGATCATCCATGTAGGTTTCCATAATCTTATGGATAAGGTCACAAGAAATGTGGGTCATATCCCACTAATAGGTAGCTCCAACATTTTGAAGGCTGAAGGTCATTTTAACATAGCAATAGATGCCCCACTCCATAGTGAAAGTTATATTATGTTGGTCTTTGAGGGTGATATGAATTTTATTGTAGCCTAAAAAACCATCCATGAGGGATAACATTTTGTATCCAATAGTGGAATGAATGATGACATATATTGAAGGTAATGGAAAATTATCCTTGGGATAAGTAAGATTATAGTTGTGGAAGTCGATGAAAATGTGAATGACCATGGTAACTTTTTTATGAATGGGAACAATGTTTAACACCCATTCATAGTAGTCCATATGCTTGATAAATTTTGCATCTAATAGTTTGATAATTTATTTATGTCATAGGGTGGAAACTTTAGGGGGAAATTTATGTTGTTTTTGATAAATAGTTTTGGCATAAGGGTATGTAATTATATTATGCACCATAATACTAGGGTCAATGCTAGACATGTCCTCATATGACCAACCTAAAGTCTCATGATATTTATCAAATAATAAACCAAATTTATCATGTTAAATTGGTGTGAGTTCTCAGGAGACAATGATAGGTTGACAAAATGAGGGTGTGCCATATTCAATTCTTGTATAATCATATAATTTCCATATTAGGTGCATTGGAAAGAGAGGAAGTGGGATTGGTTTCAGGATTAATTCTAGAAATGAAGTTTTTAAAATGAGGGTTGTTTCACTTGAAATTCCCATGTTTGTGATGTTATTTAGAAATTTGAGGTTCTTGAGCATGAAATAATTCAAGGATGGATTCATCGCTAGGTAATGTAGGTGGTGGTCATTAATATTCCACATTTAATTTAAGATCAATGATTTTGTTACCATGGAAATCATATTTAGAATGTATCTGGCATACATCTATGGCCTTGGCATCAACACTAATCTTGAGAGTAGGTGGAACTATAGAGGAAGGTTGGTAGATTCAATTGATTTAGAAATAGGTGTATCTCTAAAAGCATTGATGGATAGAGGATCCAATAGAGTAACTAATGGGATAGGAGGTATATAAGGTTCCAAAATTTTTAAAGGTGTGAGAGGTATGATTTGTTCAACCACCCAAGGAGTATCGAGAAGGGGAGAATTAACTGGAGATACATGACCTTCAAGTTCTAACTCAATATCCATAGAAATGTTATGAACACCACAATTAAAAGCATGTATTTTAGCTAAGGTTTTATAATAAAGTTAAACATCCAAATATCATGATTGATATTGGGCCATAATGTAGTTATCCTCTTAGGTTGGATAAATAATACATGTTTGTGTCTCTAAAGGAGCTTTGAAAGGTGAGGCACTGAGATCACTAAATTTATGAGGTGACATAGTTAAAGGTTCTTGAAATAGCTTAGCCACTCCATAATCATTACAACTGAAATCATCTTCAATGTAATATGCTTCATGTGTATTACATGGAGGAGGGAACTTGGTGATCTCATCGATAAGAAGGATGGTACGATCACCTAGGAAGGAGGAAGCCATTCTAAAATGTAAGGAGATAACTTGGTAGTATTACATATATTTTGTAGATAATTTGGCTCACCATCATCAGAATCAATAAGAATGACTTGTAAAATTGGATTAATATTAATTTTTTTGGTAAAGGTTCACT
Organism: Torreya grandis; assembly: GCA_037957365.1. Lineage (NCBI taxonomy): Eukaryota > Viridiplantae > Streptophyta > Pinopsida > Cupressales > Taxaceae > Torreya > Torreya grandis. The sequence goes on along the minus strand of JARHVA010000261.1, from coordinate 1,524,758 downwards.
ATTGATTTTTGGAATAGTGGGAATTCGATATTGAGATTTTGGATTGGGAATTTGAATACTCCATGGGTTAGGATCAGCCTCATGTTTATACCATTTATTATTATGAATAAACTTGATGTATTGGCTTCCAGAAGAGGTAATAGCCCTCACATGATGAGTCTATGGGTGTCCTAGGAGTATATTATAAGATAATGGTAAATCAAGGACTATAAGCTTAGTACATATAGTTTTAGGTCCAATAATAAGAGGAGACAAATAAAACCAAATGGGTTGTGATTAGTCTTATCAAATCCATAACATGTTAAAAAAGTTTGATTGAGATGTTATTTATTATATCCAAGTTTTTGAATGAGCCAAAGAGATGTCACATTAATTATTGACCCTTCTTATACTAATAATTTATAAATGAGGGTGGTATTAATAGATATTTTGATAAATAGAGGTGGATCATCAGCTTAAAATATAATTTCATCATTAATCATGTATTGTTCAAGGAGCTCAATGGAAGGTTTTGAATAAGGACAATAAATTCAATGGTATGAACATCTGTTGGTTGAGGCTCATGAGAAGGTGGTTCCTTTTCTAAGGGAGATGGTTCTTTGATTTCTTGGAGTTGTTGCATTAGGAATTTATGATGATAAGTAGAGGTGAAAACTAACTCCATGAGATAAATTTTTCAAGGCATAGAGTTGAGTTCTTATAAGAAGTTCCAATGAGTTTTGGAAGAAGAAGAACCAACATGAGGCTTAGAGGGAAAATATGTTTAGGAGGAAGAGAAGTGGTTGGAGGTTCATATTGAGGAGGTGGTTCCTCATTGGTTTCTAAAGATAAGTTAGTGGTAGTAGTATATTTGAGAATTTGCTCTTCTAAAGAAGATTTATTTGGTTTTGTGATGGGATCTTTGTGGGATGGTTTGTATTGATAATTGACATTAGTTGCATTCATGTATTCGGATTTAGTATTGTATTGATCATAATCAATGTCAATCACAAAAATATATTTGTTTTATTGTTGAGGGTTATATGTAGATATATTTTTTGGATTGTTAGAGGAGGAAGCTTTGAAAACTTGTTTCTTTTGAGAAACATTGACATAATCTTGATGACTAATTTTGATCATGGCAACCTTATTGAATGAATCACCTAACATAAAATAAATGAAAACTTTTGTAATCCCCCAACATGTTTCATGGAAATGACCTATATTATCATGAAACCCAAAAAATGATTATGATAATACCATTTAGGGGGACTATTAGGATACTTGAATGGTTTAGAAGGTGTTAAAATTTGTTTCATTTGTTCCATAGTTAATGACATATGGGAAGGATGGGGATTTTTTGCTTTAGATACTCCTAGTTTGGGTTGAGGAGGATTGCCAGTTATCACATTGGTTTAATGTTGGAAAGATACCTTAATGAGTTTAGTGTTGGCTTCAAATTGTTTCATTAGGAAGTATTGATGCTTAGCTTGGTCAAGATCATCATTTAATGTTTGGGGAGCAAAAGTTTGAAACTTGTATTAGAGTGAAGGTGTTAAGGCCATTATGAAAATTTTAAACAAGTTATCATTAGTCATGTTGTGATCAGCCTTATGAGCCAAATATTTCCATTGTTTGATAAAATTATGAGCTAATTTTTTAGGAGATTGCATAGCATTGATGAAATGACTAAGATAATTTTTAGGAAGATCATTGTGTTGGAATTATTTAAATAAAGGATTGACTAAATCCTCTAGTTTCCATATAGAATGTTGGGAAAGTTGTTTATACCATTATACCACATCATTAGTGAAGGTTTTGACTAAAATTTTAGTTGCGGTAAAGGTATTAGTTTGGATCCACTCTTTATAAAGATTACTGAATGCCTTAAGAAAAGATGTATGGTCTTTAGTCTCATCATATTTTATAGCTAGAGATATATTACCAATATCAATGGATATAATGAAAGGGTATAATGGCTCATTTTAAATGTGTTTAAGCATATTATTATGCATGATAGGTTGGGGAATGACATTTCCTACAACATCTCTAAGAGGTGTAGGGATAAAAGTTTGATTATTTTGGGGGAGAAGAATAGGAGGCTGATTAGCCATGTTGATCAAATGATGTTGTAGTTGCATCATTTAGGAGGTGTTAGATGTTTTCATGTTTCTCATTTGTTTCACTATTTGTGCATGAATTTAAGTTGTATCAATTGGTGGGTTTGTGTTAGTTAGAGGATTAGATGAATTGGTATTAGGGGGAGGGTTGCTAGGTGGAAATTTTCTTTTGGGGTTGTTGGATAGACATGTATCAATTGCCTCTACATTATGGTGAGATGTTTAAAGATGGGAATTATCTTGATAAGTATGAAAATGATATAAAACACTGATATCATCTATTGGAGTTATTTTAACCATGTTGCGATTGAAATATGAGGGAGGAGAAAAGGTGATCCAAGAGTAAGGATCTTCTTGGGTAGTGAAGGTAAAAAGAAAAGAACATCCCATATAGTGTCTAAATGTATTCAAGTTATCTAAAAATATTTTTATAGGTGACTTAATGATGTGTTATGCCCTTAATCTTTGGCATGCCTTGAGATATGTGTGGCTAAATTATGGCTTACAAACCTCTTTTATATTCTTGTTACATTTCTGTATATTCTTAGTTAGGTTGGCCTATGAAATAACCATGGCTAAGTAGACTATATATAGGAGGTAGTGGTTAGTCTTTGATCATCATGTTAAGTATTATTCTCTTAGTGAATTATTTTTGATGTTGCCCCCTTGAAGTGGCTTTGCTATATTATCTAGTATTCTACTCTGATGTCAATTATTGTTGTGTGATCTCTCATATTTACTTATTTTGTGCGATATAAAATCATTCTATGTGAACATCTAATTAATTTAATTACAAGTGGTATTAGAGATTTAATTTGGGCAAGCTTTCTATGGTGTTGTTTTTTTAGATTGGGTGAGGTGCGACTTCTATGAGGGGAAGGAGTGAAAAAACATAACTTGCAATCCAAGAAGAATTATTTTTTCTATCAACATAGTATTGTTTGAAACTTTTTTTTAAAAAATAATTAAAAAAAAGTCTAATTTTTTTTGCCTTGCACATTTACAGTCATTGGATTCATCTCGATGAGAGGATCACAATGGTATAATCCATTAGTACACTTTTTTATGCCAATTTTTTTTACCCTAGTATGTAAAGGTAGTCATTGGATTCTTATTAGATAGGTGATCACAATGGTACCATCCCTTGGTACAATTTTTTTGGGGTAAAAACCCTCCTAGGGTTTGTATATGGCTAGTCCTTCTACATGGGGATGAATAGTGGGGAAAGAAACTCCTAAGATTCGTATTGGTGACATAGAATTTGGAACTTTAGATCCATTGATTTCTCAAGTTCAAGATGACATAAAATGTTTGGTAAGGCATGATGACTTTATTGTAGTTCAAATTGATGTTTTAAGATGCAGAAAAAGATTAATGGGGTTAAAAAATAATTTGAATTAGATCACTACTTTATTGGCTACTCTTTCATCTCAGTTACAATTAAACCTTCCACTTTAGCATTCAGGTCCTCCTTCTCTCAACACTAAAAACTCCAACTCTAGTATGAAACCAATGTTTCCCAAAGTGGACATGCATAAGTTTGATGGTAAGGATCCTTTCACTTGGATTACCCAACTTGATAATTTATTTGATTTGCATCAAACTCCTAGTTCTCAGAAGGTGATTGTGGCATTTCTATATCTAGAACTTGAGCAATTTATTTGGTATCATTGGTTATGTACTCAAAAGAAAAAGAATGGTGCTCTTGTTACATGGTCTATTTTCACTAATGATTTATTAGCTCATTTTCAAAATAATGTCTCTAAGAACTAATTTATCCAATTAGCCAAACTATAGAAAATGGTAACTGTGAAGGATTATATTCATTAGTTTCAAAATCTATCCTTATGGGCGGAAGACATCACTAAGGGAAATTTGAATGATCTATTTTTGGGTGGTCTCAAAGATATCATCTAATTAGAGGTTTTAATGTTTAATCTAGAATCTATATTAGAAGCTATTCCATGGGCATGCATGGTAGAGGAAAAAGAGATGTTCAAATAGAAAACCTTCACTACTAATCATGATTGTACCTTTCTAGCATCATCATATCCTCAAATCACTAGAATGACACCTCAATAAATTGAGAAGTGAGCCAAAGGGTTGTGTTATGGTTATGATAGAAAATGGAGTAAATACCATCATTGTGCTGAAAAGAATTTGTTCTACATTGAAGGTGCCAATGAGGATGACGATGATGAGGAGGCACTTGGCAAGGATGAATAAGGTCTTGAGGAGAAATTTTAGGATGCTTAGCCTACTATTTCCTATCATGACCTTTTAGGTATTAGTACTTCCTAAAATCTTAAGGTGATGGGTTTCCTAAAAATAAAAGGTCACTATTCTGATTGATTCTAGGAGCACACACAACTTCATCAATAATAAGTTGGCTGCTCACATAAACTTTTTCATTTATCCCACTCCATAATTTTAGGTCATGATTGTAGATGGTGATACTATCAATTGATTAGGAAAATTCCATAGTATTAAGCTATCCATGGGAGACTAATTATTGGATTCTCTTATAATTACTATTCCTATAAGGGGAGCTAACATTATTCTAAGAGTACAATGGCTCACCACTTTGGGCACTATTGAGAAGATTTTTTAGGAATTATTCATGCATTTTCATTCTAAGGGAAGGAAATTTGAGCTAAAGGGATTGAGGGATAAATCTCCATAATTTGTTATCTCCCATAAAGTGACAAAGATTCTCTGAAAGGGTGCTGAAGGATTTATAGCTCACTTTTTTTCCATGGAAGTTCATCCAACTCAACCATCTACACCTCCTAATTTACAAGTGATTAATGCCCATTCAGTTATTTTTGGTGACATTTCGAAAGGACTTCCACCTAGCCTCATGCATGATCACTCTATAAAAATTATTCCTAGTAGTACACCACCTAACATTAGGCCATACAGGTATCCCTATGCTTAGAAAAGTGAAATTGAAAAGATGGTATAAGAAATGTTGGATGTAGGAATCATTCACCATAGCCAAAGAAAATATTCTTCACCAATTGTCTTGGTATGAAAAAAAGATGACACTTGGAGGATGTGCCCTGACTATAATGAACTCAATAAGTACACTATCAAAGATAAATTTCTTATTCCTATCATTGATGATTTTTTAGATGAATTAAATGGTGCTCCTTATTTGATCAAGTTAGATCTACATTCTAGGTATCATCAAATACAGATATGTGATGAAGACATACACAAAACTACTTTTAGGACTCATGAGGGCCATTATGAGTTTTTGGTTATGCCTTTTGGGCTAACAAATGCATCATTTACCTCTCAGAGTTTGATGAATACTATTTTTAGGCAACTTTTGAATAAATTTGTTCTAATATTTTTTGATTATATCCTCATTTACAGTAAAATTTGGGAAGACCTTTTGCACCATGTGAACTAGGTACTCTCAATTTTAGAATAACATCAATTATATGCTAGACCTTACAAATGTAATTTTGTATCTTTTGAGGTTGAGTATTTGGGTCATCTGGTTTCACATATAGGATTAAAAGTGGATCCTAAAAAAGTCCAAGAAATGGTGGACTAGCCGATTCTTAAGACACTCAAGAAACTAAGGGGATTTTTGGGGCTCACTGGTTACTATCACAATTTGTCAAAAATTATGGTAGCATTATAGCCCCACTCACATATTTGTTGAATAAAGACTCCTTTCAATGGACTAATATAACTACCAAGGCATTTGAACAATTGAAATTGGTGATGTGCACCACTCTAGTTTTGGCTAATCCTAATTTTTCCAAGACTTTTATGGTTGAATGTGATGCATCTAGGTATGGTATAGGTGCTATACTCATGTAATAAGGAAGACCACTTACATTTGAAAATTTTCAACTGAAGGGTAAAAATTAGCACAAGCCCATTTATGAGAAGGAAATGATGGCCATTTTGCATGCAGTCAAATAATGGAGGCCTTATTTGATGGGTCATCACTTTCAGGTAAAGACCAATCATGACAATCTCAAATATTTTTTGCAATAAAGGTTATCATCTAAAGAACAACATAAATGGGTAACTAAGATGTTAGGCTATTATTTTGAAATAGTTTACAAGAAAGGTAGGGATAATATAGTGGTATATGCACTATCTAGTAAAGATGAATTAGTTGAGGCCTTACTATATGCTATGACCATTCTACAAGCAGATTGGATAGAGAAAGCATGATCAGAATGGGACAAGGATAGTGCTACCCATGATTTGATTCAAAATATTTATCATGTTTGGGTGGATTTGAAAAATTCACATGGAAGGGTGATGCATTATAGTATAAAGATAGATTATACCTATGTAAAAATTCTCTTCTTAAACAAAAAATCCTTCAATAAATTCATGTAACTCCAATTAGGGTTCATTCAATATTTTTGAAAACCTATCATAGAATCAAGTAGGATTTTTTTTGGGAACAACTCAAGGGGGATGTCCAAAAATATGTGGCTAAATGTATGATCTATCAACAAAATAAAAGAGAAACCATCAAAACCCTAGGTCTTTTATATCATTTATCCATCCCAAGCCAATGTTGGAAAGAGGTGTCTATGGATTTCATTATAGGATTACTTAGATCTGCTGGTCAAAATGTTATCATGGTTTGGTACATCATCTCAGTAAGTATGCTCATTTTTGTTCTTTATCAAAACTAGTTTTTGCTAGTATATTAGCTTCTAATTTTTTCAATTTAGTTCATAAATTACATTTTACCCCTAAGATCATTGTCAATGATTGAGATCCCATATTTACTAATAATTTTTGGACTGAGTTATTTGCTTGTTTAGGCACCCAGTTAGCTCATAATTCATCAGATCATCCTCAATATGATGGACAAACTTAGGTAGTCAACCAATGTCTATAAGAATATCTTCCTTATTTTGTTTTTGATAAATAGGATAAATGGGTTGATTGATTGCCACTTGCTGAATGGTGGTATAATACTTATGTTCATGGTTTTTCCAAAATGTCTCCTTTTTAGGAACTATATGGATACCACCTACCATCCATCACTTCAACATTGAAGTTCCATCCTAAGGTTCATATAATTGAAGAAGATATTCACCATCAATAAGAGGTCCTTGATAGTTTATGTGAAAATTTAGCCATGGCCCAAAATTGCATGAAATAGTAGGCAGATCAACATAAGAGTGAGAGGCACTTTGACATTGGTGATTGGGTTTTTGTTCACTTAAAACCATATAAGCAGATGTCCTTGAAGTAATAGAAAAAGGATAACAAGCTAACCCCTAAGTATTATGGGCCTTATTAGATCTTCAAAAAATTAGTAGTATGGCCTACAAGTTAGAGTTTTCTTCCTCCACTCACATACATCTAGTATTTCATGTATCATGACTAAAGAAAATTGTTGGACACTAAGTGGCTACCCAAACTGAGTTACCAAAATTGGATGAGGAAGGAAGAATTATTCTTAATATTGAGGTGATCCTTCAAATGTACACTAAACAATTATGGTCTTGAGTGATTAAGGATTACCTGATAAAATGGAAGAATCTAACTTATGAAGATGCTACTTGGAAGGATGAATATTTTGTGTAACAACATCCAGAGTTGACTCAATGTTGAAGACAACATTTTTTAAAGGGTAGGGGCATGCTATGCCCTTAACCTTTGGTGTGTCTTGGGATATGTATGGTAGACTTATGGCTTACATACTTATTTTATATTCTTGTTACATTTCTCTATATTCTTAGTTAGGTCAGCTTATGGAATAACCATGGCTAATTATAATATATATAGGATGTATTGGTTAGTCTTGGATCATCATGTTAATTATTATGATCTTATTAAATTATTGTGGAGGTTACCCCCTCAAAGTGGCTTTGTTATATTATCTAGTATTCTACTCTGCTATCAATTACAATTGTGTGATCTCTCATATTTACTTATTCTATGTGATATAAAATCATTTTGTGTGAACATATAAGTAATTTCATTATATGATGCTTGAAGAAACAAGTTGAGATTAGAAAGTAAGAAGAAAAAAATAGAGTTAGATTTAGCCACACTCAAAACAATATCAACCAATAGGTACAAAGTTAACTGGATTGACAACATCTGGGATAAATATCCCTTGAACAAGATGCAAAAGACATAGTCAAACTAGTTGACTATGTTCTACAGAGGATAAAATTATAAAACTATAAAATGATACATAGTCACATATGTCGAATATGTATTACAAATGATAAAATTGAATAAATCAAAAAGATACATAATTGAATGGGTTGATTGTGTACTTTAAAAGGAGAAATTGAATAGGCTGATAAGATACATAGTCATGTAGAGCAACTATATACTGAAGGTAAGTAAGATTGATAGTCTATAAGAGAATTTATCATTAGGGTCAATAGTGTGCTGAAAACATAGGAATATTTTGCAAGATAATATCTAAGAAAATAAAATGAAGCACACAAGTAATTAGATCAATGTGACTGATCTAATTGGAACACACAACAATAAACTTACACCAATGCTAGATAATGCAAGTTTTGTAATACAAAATACAATGATCAAAGAGCAAATAATGACTTAAAATTACATGCTAACTAGTTATTCATTCCTAAGTGTTGTTAAGTTATATTAAAGTTTGAAATTAATGTGATAGGGAGTGGGCTATAGAAAAGAACTAGAAAGTAATCTACAGATAGTTTTAGGAAGTTTTGGCTAAAAGGTACTAGCTTGATATTGGGGTCTACCCCCTCACTTCATAATCTTAAAACATAATGGTGTCGAGTGCTTTGCCAATATACACCATCAGTCACGTATTTATACTTGGCTAGAAAACCAATTTGGATTCCCTCTTGATTATGAAATCCAAGTAGGTAGGCCTTGGGAAGATAAACATTTAATTTTTTTTGTAAGTGTGTGTAAAAGAGAAAAATAGTGTGAATAAATCGATAAATTGAAAAACCACATAATTAATCTATGTTTGTTACTTTAAGCATACAAAAAACTGAAATGAAAAGTGAACTAATTACTAGCTAAAATAGGTTAATTCATTGACTATAAATAGTATAATTAGTTTAGGTCACATTATATGCAAATAATATAGAATAGAGTCGATTTGGTCACTTCTATTCTATAGAAGTAAAATTTGGAAGAACATAATCAAACATGTCAACTATGTCTTCTAGATAGAAAACAGGCTATCAAATTGTGTCGAGTGAGTAAACTCAGTTGGATGTAGATATGTAGTTTTATAGACTGTAAAATTTAGAAAAATAGTACCAAAAATGAAAAATAGAAATGACAAAGAAGGTAAGAATGAACCTTGTGGGTTTGAATATTCTTAGATTATAAAAATTTATGTTATGATGCTTAAGTGTTGATTTAAATATTCTAAAAATAGAGTTGACTAGATCGAATGTGTTTGCAGACCTATATGTTAAAAAAGAAGAACTATGAATAGAGTCAACCGGTTTGACTATGTATGCAATCTTGTAACTAAAGAATAAGATTGTGTTGAGTTGATTGATATATTCATATGTATTTGGAGAAGCCCTACATAGATAAAACAAAGTCATTTTGGGGTGACTGTGTGTTAAACCTACACAAAAATTGTTAGAACTATACCAATAGGTTCGATATAGTACTATAACAATGAAAATATATAATTTGATGATAAAATGATTGAGTGAAAGAACACCTTCAAATATTTGGTTCATGTCAAGTTCACTAGAATGTATACAAAGTAAAATGTAGCTAATTTATTAATCAATCATAACTCAGAGAAGATAAATACTACTTACACTTTGAATTGTTGATACATTAGATATTAAGGGTCATGAATAAGATGGATCCACTATATCTAACTAAGGGATATATTACCCTAGTAACATCACTAGAGAGGGTTCCAATGCCTCTATTCAAATAACACTATTCAATAACCCTATCTAGGTCCTATGTTTTCATATTCACAAAGTAAATGACAAGTAAATTAAAATCTAATCTAGTGCTCACCAAAGATTATGGCACAAAGTGGAGGTAATAAACATGAAAATTAAAAATGCATAGTATAATCCTAATTAAGCTATGTATAGATGAAACCCTAATGTATGGAAATAACAATGTATTCAAAATCCATTACTTATGTTACTTCTATCTACTAAAATAGAGTAAAGTTAGATATACTTACCTTGAAGATGATCCCATCGAGACTCAATCTCTCCCTTGGACAAAGGTTCTTTTCAAGAGGTTGTTGTGGTTTGTAAGGATCACTAATAAATTCCTAAGCATCCAAGACTTTTCCATGAGAAAATATTCTTATCCAAGTATAAAACCTAAGCAATAAATCCTCAAGTATAATGGTTGAAGAACATATTGTAAAGAAGTACAAATGAATAATTAACTCTTGTCTATCTAATAAATAGTGAAATAAATGTGTATATATAGTTGAATCTATCCCTAAACCTTTATGAAAGTTTAATCAATAGGGTTGGCCTAATTTGACTTTATATCATTATTTGATAAAAATAAATTAGGTCCCAGTCTAGGTCAGCTAAATCTAACCAAGACCTATAACATGCTTTAACAAATTAAATAAGGGTCAACCCAAGATGACAGTGTATGATAAATGTCAAAAATGGGTTTTAAGCTTAGAAAAGGGCCAAGTAAGGAGGCTAATACCTTGGAGGGGTGTGAAAGAGAGGATATAAGGCTTATGGAAGTACATAGGAGAAGGTTTTTTAGATAGTAAGTGGTAGTATAGGGGACAATAATCTTGAAAAGAACAAATGGTCTACCCACCCATTTCTTAGTTCAAACTTTAAGCCATGAAATTATAAATGCTAAGACTTAATGGGTTCCTTCAAGGGAGAAATCATCATTAATTGATAAAGTTTGAAAATATTATGTGTATACAACCCTCACTAGCATGATGCAAAGACTTGGCCCCTGAAGATACATACATCATTGGTGAAGAGGGGGAAGGCATAAAAAAGATGTTAGAAATAGGTTCCACCTCAATCAAATAATAGGAGAAATAGTACATAGAGATACTTGAGTGAAATCTAAGTATATGAAATGAACTCATTAATGAAGATGAGAAGTGGACACTAGTGCCAAAGGATATGTTCCCATGGAATAACTATATATGTGGCAATACTTTCCTTCAAAGGACTCAACCAACCAAACTAAACATTATATCTCCTTCTATATGAATGTATTTAATGAAGATAATCAATTTGATCTTCTCTTAGATAGCATAGAGCTTCCTAAAACATTTTGTGTGTAGACATGTAAAACTGGTCACCAATGGCTTTACATCAGACTATGAGACCAATTCTTACCAATCATCAAAAATTTAACCTAATAATTTATAGTATTATTTAATTTGACTTCATAACCTTGTAGTAAATCAATTTTTCATATTAAATAAATTAAATAAGGCAAATACACACATTGAATTAATCAAAATCAAACAAAAAATTAAATGCCTAAAAAGATTTAATAGACTTGCACATCCTAATAAAAATTAATTAGAAATTTAAATCAATTTCAAATACTAATTGAGCTCACCCATGAGTCATTAATTTAATTATCAAAAAGGGATATTCAAAAATCAAAGAACATTCTAAAACACACTCATTACCTTAGTGAGTTGTTACTTTTGGAAAATATCTAAAAGAATATCCTAGGAATATGCCAAACTCAACCAAGGTTAATAAACTCAATCATGGTCAGATTTAATACATTTAAAAGGATTAAAAATCCTATAAAATCAAGACTAGAGATCTTCATTTAGGGATCTTAATCAAAGTAGTGCTAATATGCAATAATTTGGTCATAAAGTAAATAGTGAAGTTGTAATGCCAAAATCCTTTCAAAATTGAGTCAAGCAATATAAATCAAGCCAAACATTCAATAATGGTGCAAAAAGGAGATGATATTATCCATATGTCATTGATGAAGAATTATAATGCATAAACTGAACAAGCTAATTGAATTACTATTTGGATCTATCAAAGATTTGGTAAAGAATTTGTGTTTTTATGTTTATATTTCTCATTTCCTTCCATGTTTAGTCAAGTTCTCATTTGGTTTGTTTATTATAATCCCCCCATGATTAGGCCTAAAGGATGTTAAGTTTTTAGTGGGTTCATATTTCATTGTTTTTAAGACTAACTCTATACTAACCTCCTCTTTTGAGTTAAAATCCTAGGTCATAGATGGCATGCCTGGTGGGACACGATTGTGCATCCCATATATTTGAATAAATATGGTTTTAAAAATAGATCCCATTTTTTATTTGTTTACTTTTTTTTTTCTAAATTTTTAAAATGTTTTTCTTACTATTTTCATCTTAATTCTCTCAAAATTTCATTAAAATATGATTTTTAGTTTAGAAGTTATGACTCTTTTAGTGACTGTCACTTTTTATTTTCTAATTTTTTAGTAAAAACAACTAGCACAGAGTTAATAACCTTTTTTTGTTTAATATTTTGATGTAATTTTTTTTAGAGAAGTGCACCTTCAATTTATTAACAATTTATATAAATTTTGTGATGAAATGATTTATATTTTAAAAGTTATGGTTAAAATATTAACTATAAGTTTTTATGTTTTATGTGTTCAGTTTTATTTGTTTTAACCATCTAACTTGTTGTTTGCATATTTCATAGGTTTAGTTTGTTTATTAGATTTATTACGATTTTTATTGAGATTTTTTCTAACCTTTTCCTATTCTAACGTGTTTTCTTTCTTGAGTTTTTGGCCTTTGGGTTGATAGATTTTTCCCTTCAAGGTTGATTGTCTCATTTGATAAATAAGCTTTAAGGCCAAACAAAATGTTGACCTTTTTCTTACAGGGTCCATTTTAAAAATACTCAAAACAAGATTAATTATTTATTTCACACTTATTTTGAGATGTTTTAAAATGAATTAGACATTTTAGTTTGGTTTTAAAATGAAAGTTTTGCATGTTTGTGTTAAATGTTTTGACTTTTCTTTCAAAGTACACAGCTTAAAGCCAAGGGGCTAAAGAACATCACCACACATTTCATTTAGTACTTTAAAATTGAACACTCTTATTTTTATTTTTAAAAAAATTGTTATCATTGTTTTCTGAGATTACAATTGTTTGAGTAAATAAGAATTTGTGTGTGTATGCTCTCCCATCCGTCCCCTTTAGGGAACTTTTGGGATCAAATGCACTACTTTCATTGCAAAGGGCCTTAGTCCAAAGGCATAAAAGAGAAGTTTTCAAGGCTCTCCCTAAGATTTCAATGGCTTGGGTGATATGTAAACAAACTTTAAAGCTATTTTACTTGGTCTTTTACTTTTATTACCTCCCACAAGTTCTTTAACAAACCTTTGACCCTGGGTTTCATCTCTTGACATAATTTTTAACCCCTCTCCATGGGGGGTATATAAATTAGGATCACCCCACTAGGATTAGAAGTTTGAGTGGTTAAATCTTCTCTTAGTGCTGGGGCTAAGTTGGGATGTATGAGCACATTGGACATCATACTACACTGAGTGAGTGATGGATGTAGTGGTTGTAAAAAGGACAAGACCTTTTTACAACAAGATAAGTGCCATAAACCCAAATTATGTGAAATTATATTATCACATTAGACGTGAAATTCCTATGTAATTGATCTATCTATAATGTTCAAAAAATAATTAGTTTAGTCAACCCCACATTGCCATACCCTTGCTAGGATTTAGATGATTATACTTAGTGTATTTTGGTTATTTTTTCTTGGTGTGTTACACTAAAACTTGTATTGTTCAAGCCATGTCATTTGATGAGTGATGATTCCACCTAACTCCACTATTTTAATAGGTGTTACACCATTTGTATGACATTTTGTTTTAACTTAGCAAACATTTCCTTTTTGTGTCAAAAGATTGGGAGTAACACTTGATTGAGGAGGTCACCATTATGCTACCCAAATCATTTAAAAATATTGTGCCTTTGAAGTCTTGAAACATAAACTATTTGTCACATCATATTTTGGGAGTGCTAATACTATTACGCTATCTAATTTGTTTCAAAAGACTTGTCTTATCTTGCATCCAAACTATCATTATTGCAACCAATTATTTGAGCCTCATTGGATCTTTATCTAAGCCTAGTCAAATTGTTAAATCTTTTCTAACTTATTTATCATAAGATCCTAGTTTACCTTAGTTGAGTCTTTGATTAGCCTTTTTAAGTTCAAGTTCAAACATTTTTTGATTTTAGTTTAGGCCTCAATTTGTGGGGTCGATACCTAGATCTTTCTCTTTTGAGCTTTGTAACTTGGGTTAATTCAATTCTAAAATTTTAAAACATTATTTGTTTGTGCCTTTTGTTTGATAAAATTAGTCTATCATCAAAAATCTTTTGTTTTATATCTTATACCAGTCAGATCACATTTTATACCTAGAAACATGTGCCTTATCTATGTCAAACTATTCCAAGTTATTTATATTAATCAATCATCCTTTTTAAGTTGATATTTTCATACCATTTGGCTAATAGTTCTTGCATATCCTATTTGAGCCTAGATTTTGACTCTATTTTTAGATAAAAAACCTATAAAAATTTCCCTTTCTTAGTGTAGAACCTACTTGGAACACATTTCTACATTAGAGTTTGGCATTTTGTTTTTAGGTCATTTTACTTGACCTTTGCATGTATCAAATACTTAGCATTCATAATTTGACATTATATTAGTTTTATCAAGTCTTTGCATAGAATTTTAGGAAGATTCAATTCCACCTTTGACCAAGCTAGATCATGTTTAATCCCTTTATCTTTCCAAAAGGCATAGCTTATCTAGGGTTTATAGAACTTGAATCCCTTCTCTTATTTTGAAATATTTTTCTTTTAATTTTAACAATGCTCACTATACATGTAGTGGAACTATGTACAATTCAAGATATGGAAATCCTTTCACATAAGGGTACTTTGTGGAAAATCTAATTGAAGACAAAGTCATTTAGGAAATAGATTCTTATCCACCCAAACACATTGAACCATGGGGATAAAGTCAAGATACTTTGGCCAACTATTTAGTTAGTATACTTTCATATATAGAGAAAGATCAAGAGATAATGACCCAATACTTATCTAACATACCATCAATTATAGAAAGCACTAAAAAAAAACCTTATCACATCATAACACCGTCAATGTATGATCCCAATAGAAATATAGAGATAGGGTATGAAAACTTATAAAATCTAGAAAGAGGGCCTTCTAATATGTTTTACAATCAAACTCATGAATAGTTCTCTTCTAGCAATCTTAATGTCATTGTACCAATGCCTTGTCAAAACCCTTATATGCTTATCCCATATAGAGGTCCCATGGATGACCACTTTGATTTAATTCATCAATCATACTAGACATATATAAATTTAGCATATAACTTCACTAATAAGGCCTTGTCAAATGCACCTCTTATTAATCTAGCTCCTTGACCAGGAGTTTTAAAGGAGTTGATAAGTCAAGAAAATAAGGGTTTAGACCCATTTATGTAAAAAAATTCAGTAGAAAACATGTTCAATACACTGATTATAGAGTAAATATCTTTGTCTTCTATGCAAGATACTGAGCGAAACATAGGGGATAATGTGTAAGCAATGTCTAATTTAAACTAAAGTAGTGTTGGCAAAAAAATAATTAATCAACAACAAAATGTTCCTTCAGCCAGTACCATTAATGGTTTTCAAAATTAGGGAGTAGGAGATTCTACATCCTAGCCTCAACCAACTACTTGTTCAAGTGCACAAGTAACAAGATTAAGTAGCTAGCCAACAAGTAGTGTAACACTGCAATAAAATGTATTGAATCCTACTCCCCCCAAAAATGTGATGAGTAGTATTCCATAATAATAGTCATAATTAAGTATCCCAATGCAATATAAGTAAAACACATTTCCACCTTAATAGGGGGCAACCAATGTTCCACCTTGCTAGGTAGCAGTGAACATACCTCTTCCCTCACAAGCTAGTATATCAATCCAAAATAAAATGATGTCTAATCAAAAATATATTCATATTAGTCAGTGATAGGTGATAAATATCCAACATGCATCCACTTCTCAATAGGTATTCACACAATAAAGAGGTTCTAATTTTCTTCAATCACCTTCTAAGAAGTAATTGCCTTTTATGCAAAATGTACAACAAGTTTAAAGATAGGGTCTTGGCTCACAAGTTCCCACTCAAAAACAAGGTTTAAATAGTTGATAGTAAGTCCCTATTCAACCAAAATAGTCAAAATATAGTTATATCCCTCCATCTCGGCCTTAATATCCAAAAAATCACTCATACATATCCAACCCCACCCAGAATGTTGTACCACCATAGGTACAATTTTAATAATTACACCCTAATCTATGTATGCACATTCCTAGACCATTTCCTAGCCAATCCAACATACCCAAACAAATCCATCCATCATATCCTAGGCCAAGTCATACACTTGTGAATGCCCAACCATCAACCTAGGCCAATATTCTTATAAGTTTCCTTGAGTAAGAATTATAATAAATGAAAGATGCAATTACCACCATCCAAGCTAGGAAACAGATTAAAAAGTTCAAATTGGATGATTTGTGTTCATATCCTTTTAACATGGAGTACTTATAGATTACATTCCCTCCATTATATGAGCCACCCATGTTTGAGAAATATAAGTGGAAAGGTTATCCCAAAGCACATTTGATGCAGTTCTTTGTTGCATGTCAGCAAGTGGCATATAATGATATATATCTATTGTTATTGTTTCAAAGTAGTTTACTTAGATGGACCTTGGAATGGTTTATGAAAATACCAAAGATCTTAGTTTTTGACTTCGATGATCTATCAGATAAGTTTGTACAACACTTCTCATACAATCTTGAGCATGATATTTCATTGGTTGACTTAACACAATCAAAGCAAAAACTAGGTGAAAGCCTCATAAGTTATCTATAGTGATAAAGAGCCCTTGCAATCCACTTTATGCTTAGTCTACTAGACAAACAACTAGTAGTTGTGTTTACCAAAAATCTACATAGTGAAATATCCTACTATTTGGAGTTTTAATGTGCACATACATTTAAAGAGATCATTGACAAAGGTTTAGTGATAGCCCTTATTAATAAAGGGATCATAAAACTAAACTCAACTAATCAAAATAATGGCCAAAACCAAAATCAAACCAATAATCAACATCAACATCTAGTCCAAACATAAGTGTCATAACTGGCACATGTTAATAACAATGATAGGCTAAAACAATTTAACCACAATAAGAATGTTGTTAGGAATGGAGTAATAGAGTCACACCATGTCTAAATGGTGAAAAAACCATCTTCTCAATTAGTTCCACCTTTCCATCTTAATCATACCCAAAAACCATTTTAATAGCCATAGCATGCATTATAAGCACAACCTAGGCTAGTGCAACAAATGCAATAACCACAATAGCCTTTGACTTTGTAAAACCCACTTCCTCTAAGGAGAAACCTAGCTACTCATCATGATTTTACCAAACTTGGAGAACCCATCAAAGTAGTCTTTTGAAAGTTCATAGTAACTAGTTTAATTAGATACCATGTTCTAAAATATCAATATTTTGAGGCTATAGACATCCCAGACTAGTACAATCTATAACATTTTAACAAGTTTCATAGGGTCAAAGGCCATAATTTAAAATGATATGTGCAAATAAGACATGTCATTAAAAATATGTTAGAGAATGGTGAGATCACATTGGATAATGGAACTTCCACATCCAATCAAAACCTTAGCATCTATCAAAACCCATTTCCTTAACATAATAATCAACATGTGTAACAATTATGATCTAGGAATTTGACTCAAGAGAAGATGGTTAGTATGGTGTTAGTTCCAAAATGAAAACAAAATGAAATAAACACACTAATAACATAATATCTCTAAGCTTAGACACTAGGGAGAACTTAGTTAACAAAATCAAATGAAAAGCACAACTAAAAAGCAAGGGATTAAATACAAGAGTTCCTTCACCTTCCTTGGATGCTCCAAATGCTTTTGTAATAGTGGCTTGCTCAGCTTGTACTCATGAAGTCCTTCGCAATGGAAGCTTGGCTACCTCCATCTCTCCTTGACACCTTTGGATTGTGGCTTGGCTTGGCTTGGAATAAATTTGGCATGGTAACACTAGTTTCATGAAGCTTTTATAACTAATCTTGCATTATAACTTTTCACAAATTAAGCTTAGAAATGATGTTGTGAGGTCTCCTATTTATAGATTTTTGGATTTGATCAGAATCAACCTAAACCATCCATCTCAAGATTGAGATGTGTGGTTGAGGATTAATTCAATTATTAGAATTAAGTTTGTAATTATCCTCATCAATACATTGGATTAAGGGGTAATTAAGAGGCATGGAGGGCATCATGGAAGGCATTGATGAGGCATGGAGGGCATGAATCATGATATTTGTGGCATTTATGGCCTAGGAATGTCTTCCCAAAAAATGAGGTCACTTGATGATGCAGATATTCAATATTCATTTCCAAAACAAAGTATTCAAAAAATTTCCATGGAATTCTTGATTAGGACTGATTTGGGTTAATTAGCTCTTAAGCATGATTAAGCACATTGTGCACAAATTACCCAAATTGATTAAAATGCCTTGTTATTGGTCCTAAATTTGATTGGATTGGAATTGGAGGTCCATGTCAGATGCGTTAGAACCATATTCCCATTTAGGATGTTACCAAAAACAAATAACAAAGGCACAAGTCTTGTGTAAAATATTTGATATGAAAGAGCAGTTTAGAGCATGTGGGTACAAAATTAGAATTTTGACTAAAAATGAACTGATCAAAGTTAGCTAGACCGTAAATTATATTACCCTATTTAGTGATACCTTGTCCAAAATTGGCACTTAAATATGTAAATTTCACATCATTTAGCATGTTTCAATGTTTTTAGGCCAAATTGTGTATTTTGGGTGGAAATTAGCCAAAAGCCTAATCAAAGGTTATCGGTGGCTAGTTTTAGGTGTCTATAGTTTTTCCCTATTTGGGAAGGCATTATAAGCTATAAGCATAGTAATGTCTTCTCAAAGAATGAAAAGGTCCTATATGCCTACAACTGCAATGATGATAAATTAACTGTATGATGCCCCCTCGAGGGAATGGTTGGCATAAGTAAGTCGGTAAATGGTCCCTTGAAAAGAAAGAAGTGAAGTGAGGGGACCAAATAAAGGAAAGATGTTGGGGTGAAAAAAAAATGAGACTAAAAAGTAGTTAAAATCATTGAGAATGCAAGTGGGATGATGTGCAATGATTTACTCAAAGGTGGTTACAAGCATTGTACCCCAATAGTGGTAATGTGGTATGATAACACAATGATTTTCCCAAAGGTGATTATAATTATTAAGAAGATGGATTTGACCCAGTTAGGATAGACAAACAAGATAATAACATGCCCTTGTATAGGTAAAAAAGGTAAAGTGGTGACAACATAATGATTTGCCCAAAGATGGTTATAATCATCGAGAAATGCAGGTGGGATGTTGCACAATGATTTCAATATAGGTGGTTATAATCATTGGAACTTGATTATGGTAAACATGATAAAATTGGTCGAGGATGATGATAACTTAACACAGAGGGTAATGATGAATTGGAACAACCTACTAGTAGGGAGATGTTCATCTAAAATATTAAAGGTTGAAATTATTTCATGGTTAATTACTCTATTTGGGATATGATTAGGATGGAATCAGGATGTTGATGCTGAGATGCTGTCATTGTTGAATAGACTTCTTGAAATTGAGGTTTGTTGTAGCACGTGTCAGTAGGCTTTATGATAGAACACCATAAAGACTTGGATAAAATATGCATGGGGACTAACTCCTGTAATCCAATAATCAAAAGAAAATAATGCACCAATGATAGAAACCATGATGACAATGTAAACATATGAATATGGATGGATTCAAGTGTAAGTGTGGGTAAGGAATCACCTAATGAACACACATAAACTGAAGCAAGGCAACAGTGTTGAAAGTAAACAAATAGGTAGACAAACAAACAAAATAAGCAAAAATAAACAAACAAACAACACAATATAAACAATATGATCATTGCCCCTAGAAAATAGATGAAAAATTAACAAACAAATAAAATGGGGGAATAGAAGAAAACAGAATGGGGTGGCCAAGCTGTCTCCATATGCACTAGGCAAGTGGATGCTACCTACATAGTTTCATGGATGTAATATCCAATAAAAAACTTCAGGCCAAATGTAGTTTTCCCAAGGAATGGGAAGAATATGATAACTGAGGTAAAAAAATATAATGGATGTGATAGAAGAAGAGAAATGGTCTTGCAAAATGGCAAGTGCATGAGAGAAAAAGGCCAAAAAGGATGGGGAAACTAAATGACAAGTGATTTGATTGTAACTTAGTAAGGGTTCCTAGAATCCTTAAGGCAAATAAGTGGTCAATGTTTTTGTTGTTTTCTAATGATTTTTCAAATGTTTTTGGAAGTGTTTTGCAGTGTCTCAACTCAATCGAGAATGACGAGACACTAAATGGTTAAAACTTGTAAAATGGTGAGAACATTTAAACTAAGGTTACTCACAAAATGGTGAGAGCATGAATTAGGTTTCTCAAAAAATGATGAGAGCATGGCTTAGGTTACTCACAAAATAGTGAGAGCATGGCTTAGGTTTCTCACAAAATGGTGAGAGCATGGCTTAGGTTACTCAAAAAATGGTGAGAGCATGGCTTAAGTTGCTCACAAAATGGTGAGAGCATGGGAAAAGGGTGATTGAGCTAACCTCAACAAGTATTGAGTGATTCCTCCATAGTCCTAGAGTAAGACCTCAAGTCACTATAGTTCCACCCTTACAGTAGAGGAATTTGACCAGTGTGGTAGCCAATTCAAACAAAATAGGCATAGTTGGTAAAAAGGCACAACATGGCATATGAAGTAGCAAGTTGGTACGTCAAAGATTAGTGTTACCCCTAATTTGCCCATATGTAGTTATAAATAGGACATAATGTCATAGGTTAATGGTATTGATTTTCCCAAAGGCAATTATAATTAGTAGTAAGACCGGTGGTAAGAAAGGACTATCAAACGAAGGATGCAACTGTTGAAAGTTGTAAAATATGATCTCTATATGAAATACTTAAACCAACTAATGAAACTAATCAGATGCTTGGATGATAAAAATTCATAATGAATGGAAAAAACTAAGGTCAAATGGGCTAGGATTTAGAACACACTGGGTTAGTAGGTTGGAAATAGAAAGTGGATATGGCAAAGAGGATAGATAAGGCTGGTATCTATATAACGAAGAATAGTAACAAAATGGTTAACTAAAATGGTCCTTATAGAAAATACACCTTAGGTTTCAAGCATAGTACCACTTGAGATGAAGAATATTTATTGGCTCTATAAGTTCATCGTCATCTAGTGTGGCAAGCTTGTATGCTCCTAATCCATAATCTATAGTGATGATGAAAGGCCCTATCCAGTTTGGTTTAAATTTCCATTTATGTTTCTTCTTGGCCATGGTATTCTTTAATAACAAGATCACCAAGTTTAAATGTTTGATACTTAACACACTGATTATAGTGGCTTTTGAGTTAGTTTTGATATGCTTGAATATTTTTGAGTGTGACTATGCATTTTTAATCAAGTAGATATAGCTCTTATAGGTGAGCTACTTGATAGTCATGATCATCTAGGACATGTTTGAAAGATATGCATAGTGAAGGCAATTTGACCATCATAGGAAGGATGGATTTAGTACCATAAACAAGTGAGTATGGAGTGGCTCTTGTGGGGGTATGATGATTGGTACAATATGCCCAAATGGTAGGGAGTATTTGGAGGTGCCAATCATGACTAGAATCATTGACAATCTTTTTGAGAATGTTGACAATAGTTTTGTTGGATGCCTCAGCTTAGACATTACCTTTAGGGTAATATGTTGTAGAAAAATGTTTGGTGATGTTATATTCAGTACATAACTGGTCTACATCTTTGTTCTTGAATGATCCTCCATTATCAAATATAATGTCAGAGGGGATACCATAGTGGCAGATGAGATGGTTGAAGATGAATTAGGAAATTTGCTTTCTAGTCATGTAAGTGAGGGGTATAGATTCAACCCACTTAGTAAAATATTTAGTGGTAGTAAGGATATGTTTATGGCCATCCGATGAAGTGGGGTTAATCTTCCCAATGAGGTCAAGTCCCTACATATAAAATAGTTATGGTGTCAACATCAATTTTAGATTTTTTGTTGGGGGCATGAATCAGATTAGCATATCATTGACATTTTTCACATTTATTTACATATGCAATGGCATCTACATCTATTGTGGGTAAATTATAACCAATACATAAGAGCTTTTTTGATATGGCTACATCTCTAGAATGATCTCCACATACTCCTTCATGAACTTCTCTTAATGCTAGTGTAGGCTCTGCTAAAGTTAAATAATGAAGCAGTGTTCCATCAAAAATATGGTGATAAAGGGTGGATCCAAGCAAAGTATAACAAGTGGAATGATGAATGAAGGCTTTATTTTGTTTTTGAGAGAGGTTAGGTGGTAAAACTTGGTCATGAAGGCAGTTTTAAAGGTCTGAGTATTAGATAGCATTAGGACCAATAATATCACAAATCATGGCAATGGTCGAAGGTTCATGAGCTGGTGCTAAATTTTTTTGATGAGGAAGTGATCCTCTCTAGCTTTATCTATTTGTCAAATTAGAGAGCCAATTTTAGCCATGACATCTATAGTTTTATTACTAGCCCTTGCTATGTGCTCAAAGTGAATGTTATCAATTTGATTTTTAAGAGTGTCGATCATGGCTTTATATGGAACCAACTTAACATCTTTGGTCTAAAAATGATCTGTGACCTGATTGATGATTAACTAAGAATCACCATAGACTTGAAGATGAGATATATTCCACTGCACTACTTGTCGAAGACTTGTAATAAGTGATTCATACTTAGCTATGTTGTTTGTACAAGGGAAGTTGATTCTAAATGATTTAGAAATTAGATCCCCCTATGGTGTAACAAATAATAGGCCAGCCCCCAATCCATGCATAGTGAATTAACCATAAAAATACAACTTCCAAGGATGCTCCTCAATGGGTGTGTCTTGATGGTCATGATGGATTTATCAAGAAATTGAAACTTGAGTGGCTATGTGTCCATGAGAGGGGCTTTAACAAGTTGATTTGTAAGAACTTGTCCTTTAATTGCCTCCTGATTGACATACTCTATGTCAAACTCACTAAGAAGCATGATCCATGTAGCCATTCTACCTTGAAAAATTGTTTTAGATAGTAGATACTTGAGTAGATTTACATTTGAAATGACCATAGTTTTATTATTTAATATGTAATGACATAGTTTCTGAGCTATGAAAACCATGGCTAGATAATATTTTTCAATAGGTGCATAGTTATGTTCATATGTAACCAAGGTATGGCTTAGGTAGTACACAACATTCTCTTTTCTATTGTCATCATGTTGAGCCAAGTGTGCTCCCAGAGCATGATCGATAGCTGATAGGTATAAAAAGAATGGCTTTCTTGGCATAAGAGGTAATAAAATAGGTGGATTGATAAGATAATCTTTGAGCTATTGAAAAGTTGTTTTTTAGTGATCATACTAGTGAAATGTAACTCCTTTATTTAAAAGGTCAATAAATAGATGGAACTTATATACTAGTTGAGAGATGAAGCATCAAATTAACTAGATCTTACACTAAAAACTATGGAGTTACTTTAAATTAGTTGGTGGTAGCATCTCAGTTATAGCATGGACTTTAGCTGAATTGAATTCAATACCTCTATGAGACATGATGAAGCCAAGTAATTTTCTTGAGGTTACACCAAACACACATTTATTTGGATTTAGTCTGACTTTGTACTCTCATAGTATTTCAAATATCTTGCATAGCACTATTAGATGGTTGACCTTGGTTTTAGATTTTCCTAATATGTCATCGACATAGTCTTCAACAATATCATGCATCATATCATGGAATATGATATTCATGGTCCTTTGATATGTAGCTCCATCATTCTTAAGGCTAAATGGCATCACCTAATAACAAAATGTTCCTCATGGAGTGGTGAATGCTATTTTATGCTGATCTTTTGGTGCTATTCTGATTTGATTGTATCTTGAAAAGCCATCAATAAGTGAAAACATTTCATAGCCTACCATGGAATTGATGTTCATGTTGATATTAGGCAAGGGAAAATCATCTTTAGGACAAGCTTTGTTGATGTCTCAAAAATCAGTACAAATTCTAATCCCTTCAAGATTTTTTCTAATAGGTACAACATTAGAGATCCATTTAGAGTAGTCAATGGATCAGATACATCTTACTTCTAAGAGTTTTTACAACTCTTTCTTTACCAATACAATAATGTGAGGATGAATCTTACGTAGCTTTTGTTTTATCATTTTGGCATTAGGATTAACCACAAGGTGGTGTAGAACCAAGGCATGGTGTAAACCTAGCATATCAAAATAGGCCCATGCAAAAATATCCATAAACTCTCTCAAAAGAGATGTAAAGATGTCATGTTCCTCCTCAGTGAGAGATGATCTTAATTTTATCCATTTTAGGTCTGATGGAGTCTTGATATTTACCTCTATTACATCTTTGACTAGAAGGGTCAAATTATCTTCTAGGATAGTAGGCAATGACTTGACCTATTAAATTATGTCAAGGTTCTCTATTAGGACTTTTTATTCAACTTCTCCTAGGCATGATGAATCCGAATCCTCTAATGAGAGATCTATCCATGTAACAAAAATAGTAAAAAAATCTTTGAGAATTTGATCAAATAATTATTTTTTCTCAAAAATAAAATTAGATCCATTGACAAGTTCATCATTGGTGGTCTCTTGGTCTAAATTCAAATAAAAATAAACACCCCCATCTAATGGCACCCAAAACAAGTTTTCACCACTAGACTGGCCTTTATCTTTACTTTTTCCCTGGTCAAAAAGCACCTCAAAGAGGTTTTTACTTTGAGACCTCAATGTTTTACTTATTTATTTTTGGCTAAGGGTGTT
Source organism: Torreya grandis (assembly GCA_037957365.1). Classification (NCBI taxonomy): domain Eukaryota; kingdom Viridiplantae; phylum Streptophyta; class Pinopsida; order Cupressales; family Taxaceae; genus Torreya; species Torreya grandis. The sequence continues at coordinate 1,499,573 of JARHVA010000261.1, read as the reverse complement.
CACTCTCTCTCCAAAATAGGCTATAGGATACAATGTGATTGAGAATCCTAATTTGTGATCTCCTAATGTAACATTGTCTTTAAGGCCTATGAAATCATAGAATGCCTCATCATTTTAGAACTCATCAATCAGTAGACTAGATACTTATTGGTCCCAATATATCAGTTGGGGATAATATAATGGTAATGGATTGTGATGAATGGCTTGGGTGAGGATACAAATGACATTATTGTAAAATAGGTTGGTTTCATCTAGTTTATCAAAGGTAAGGCTATAATCAGACTTTGCTTCACTATCATCATCATCATCATCATCATCATAATCATCATCATCATCATCATCATCATCATCATCATCATCATCATCATCATCATCATCATCATCACTAGTCGCTGGTGATGGAGTTCGAATAAGATATGTGGGGTTACCCCCAAGTAGTTTAAATCCAAGTCCATAAGGTATTTCATACTTAGTCATAGAAATTGGCTTGATGGTTCCTTGATAATTCAGTCTAAGGCCTCTTCCTTCATAATTATGATGCTCCATGATCCTATTGGGAATAGGATACTTTGCATTTTTATAACAATCAGTTTGGTAGTCATTGTATAACCATGATTCATCCCCTTCAAGAGGGTTAGGTCCTAGGCCAGATGCTGGTACAAATGTGATAGGTCCCTTATCTTTGTTCTTTTATTACCAATGTATATGTGGGATGAATTTAGGTCACCCAAAGGTTTTTGGATTTTGAGGAAGATTGACAATATGAAATGTGCCATGGGTCACATATTCTCCCAGTCCATTATCTAAAATGGTAAAATAATTAGAAGCTTCAGGAGGCGGCATGTGGGAAAGGGAATCTAAGGTATTAGGATCTACGCAATTATTCAATGAAGGTACAAATGTGATAGGTCCCTTATCTTTTTTATTTTATTACCAATGCATATGTGGGATGACTTTAGGTCACCCAAAGGTTTTTGGATTCTGAGGAAGATTGACAATATGAAATGTGTCATGGGTCACATATTCTCCTAGTCCAATGTTGGTATAAATGTGATAGGTCCCTTATCTTTGTTCTTTTATTATCAATGCATATGTGGGATGACTTTAGGTCACCCAAAGGTTTTTGGATTATGAGGAAGATTTACAATATGAAATGTGTCATGGGTCACATATTCTCCCAGTCCATTATCTAAAATGGTAAAATAATTAGAAGCTTCAGGAGGAAGCATGTGGGAAAGGGAATCCAAAGTATTAGGATCTATGTAATTATTCAATGAAGGATCAATAAGTATAGTTTTTCCTTTATCCTTCTTGGAACTTGGATTCATACTGTACTAATAATTATATCTTTGAAATTTGGCCTCAAGATGCTTGCAGTGCTCATATGGGTGTAAATATATGTGAATATTCACTTCCATCCCTGAGTGGGAAAACTTGATGCATTGGTGCAGTGTTGATGGGATTGCATGAATTTCATGTAACCAAGGCTTGCCTAGAAGCATGTTGTATGATAAATCAAGATCCAACACATGGCAAAGTGTATCATGGGTTAAAGGCCCAATGATAACTAGAAAAATAATGGTTCCATGTGGTTCTCTTTCCTAATTATCAGAAGCTTTTATAGTTATTGTTTTTGGCTAGAGATCTATCATTGTGTACCCAAAAAGCTTGATGATCTTTAGAGACACTATCTTGAGGCCAGATCCATTATTTATAAGGATACATTTCACTTTATGCCATCTGATACAAACTTATATATATATATATATATAATGGATTATTATGGAGTGGGCCAAGGGAAGACATATCACTTTAGTTGAATGTGACTTGTTGGGTTATTATGGAGCTAGGTGTCCAAACAAAGCTTGAAATTTATCAGGAATATGTCACTAAAAATAGTGGATTGGGTCAAAAACTCATTCAAGATGTTTTTTTGGATTATTGACATTCATAGAAAATCTAAGATAGAAATTTGTGTTGGTGTCTTCTATAATTGTTCCAAAATATCAAAATTCTTGTCTTGGTCAGTTGCAAATAGTTTATTCTGAGGTTGAATAGTTGGTTGGATGATAGGCAAAGTGTTAAATGGTTATGGGCTTGGGATAGCAATCTTTGACCTTTGAGTTGTGATTACACAATTGGGATTAAATACTAGACCATTATTGCTAATCAATGTTGGGAATGGTGTGGGATTAGACAAGACAAGTCTCAATTTCCAATGCACTTTCATGCGGTCATGTGGAAAGGATAAGTTATCGCTATAAGATCCAAAATGGGAATTCTTAGTTTGTTGGTTTGCCTATATGCACTCCTAGGTCAAAGAAAGATTATCCATGTGATTTCACTGAATGTTGTTGTTTAGCAATGGTCTAGGCTAATTAGTGTTTGGTCTAGGATTAATAGAGATGGTATTGATGCTACCCACTACAATATGACCTACAACCCTATTGTATTCATGTGAAACTACATGGTAGGTTTGTTGGTTGTTACCATTATGACCTTAGTTTTGTCCATTATTTTTTCATTGTGGGTTATGCTATTGATTTTGTTGATTGTGATGGTTCAGCCTTTGATTTTGATACTGTGGATTCTACTACTGCACTAGTTATTGTTGTTGTTGCTGATTATTCTACTACTATTGATTGTTATGTCAAGGAAAGAGGTTTTGATAGATCCCAAGAGTTTTATTAGAAGTGGAAGCACTATTATCTAATTTTATCTCCCCATTCTCCAATATATTCTTGATTAAATGCTTGATTTAGACACATCTTCATAGATTATGCCCATTGACTCAATGATAGTCACAGAATTTGTTTTCATGATACCAATCAAGATAAGGAATGCCTTGCCAATAATGTTTTGGTATGGGATAACTAATTATATTAGTGATAGAAATCTTGAATTTTTTTGACTCAATAGGTTCTCCTAGGTTACTAAAGACATGACATGCAGGGATAGTTCTTCTAGGAGGAGGGGTTTGTAATGGTAACAACTACTGTATTTGTTGTGTAGATCTTGGTTATTATACTTGTGGCATTGGTTGGAGTGGTTTATAGGTAGGAGTAAGTAGAAAGGGTGATGTAGATGATGTCTACATAGTTTGAAAATGATGAGATTTGGTTACTCCATTTCCCACAACATTCTTATTGTGGTTGAATTGCTTCAGTCAATCATGGTTATTGGCCTATGCTGGTTGTGATGCTTATGCTTGAATGGGATGTTGGTCATTTCCCTAATTGGTACCTTGATTTTGATTATTTTAATTAAGCTTGATGACTCCTTTATTGATGAGTTTTCTCTTGATCAATAAAACTTTATCAATGATCTCTTTGAACATATGCACACATTGTAGTTCTAGATGATAGGCTATCTCACTATGAAATTTTTTAGTAAACATAGTGGCTAATTGTTTATTTGGTAAAATATGGGTGAAATGGCTTGTAAAGGCTCTCTATTACTATAAATAACTTGCAAAACTCTCACCAAATTTTTGTTCTTCTTGCATTAGGTCCATTAATGAAATCTCATGCTCAAGATTATAGGAAAAGTGTTGCATAAACTTATCATAAAGATCATCAAAATTTGCTACTGAGTTTTTAGGTAACTTCAAAAAACACTCCAAAGCTTGTCTAGCTAAGCTCCTTAGAAACAATAGCAAAAGGTATATGTCACTATATGCCACTAGTTGACATGTGACAAAGAATTTAGTCAAATGAGCCTTAGAGTCACCTTTCCCTTTGTATTTGTCAAATTTTGATGGTTTATATCTTGCATTAAATGGTATCTAAAAATACTTCATGTTGAATGGATAGGAACATATGTCATCTAATTTGAACTTTTTGGTCTGCTTGCCAACCTGAATGGCAATACTTTCATCCTTCACGTGTTACAATTCTTGGGATAGGAAACTAGATGGAATATTGGTTTAAGGGAGAATTTGGGTTTGGATAGATGGTTGGGAGTTCAAAAGTGTAACACTTTATCTAAGGTATGATGGAGATACATGTTGGGGTATATTGGTTTGGTTGGGGAATGGACCAAGAATACACATACGTGGATTGTGATGTACTTGAAATTGAACATTTGGTTGCATGATATTTTGGTTGGGTTGGTGATAAAGGTTTGAATTGGGGGATTTTGTGGTTGGGATGGAGGGATATAATTATACTATGCATACTATGGTTGAAAAGGGACATGCTATTGACTAATCAAACCTTGCTTTTGAGTGGTAACTTGTGGACCAAGACCCTATTTATGGATTTGTGGCACATTTTGAACCATGGTTGTCTAATAGGTACCTAAGAAACATTAGGACCTCCTTATTGCATGAATCCCTATTAGCAAGTGAAAGTAGGTTGTAGATTTGACATCTATCATTGACCAATATTTTCACATTGTTGACTAGTCATTACTTGGTTTTAGACTGGCATATTAGTCTGCAACTAAAAAGGTATGTTCATCATTACCTAGTGGGGTGGAATATTTGTTACCCTTGATTGAGGTGGAAATGCATTCAGATTTCGTTGTATTAATACACTAGATTGTGTTTGTTATTTTTGAATACTACTCACCACCTATTGAGGGGGAGTCGGATTCATCACATTCTATCATTGAGGTGTGATATTGGCTGTTATTTGATTACCTAACCCTATATGTTATACAGTTGAGGAAGTAGTTGGTTGAGGTTGGGGTATAGAAACTCCTATTTCTTAGTATGATGATCTATTTATGGGATTAACTATAGGAACATATTTTTGGCTAGTTAATTGTGCATTAGTACCACTTTGATCAGGACTGGACGTTGTTTGCACATTATTTACTATGTTTGGCTCATTATTCAGTGTAGAGGCTGAAGATACTTTTTCACTAATGGGCATATGTATCAAGTTATATATTGAATTAATTTGTGAAAATGGGTTATAATTTGGATAATCTTGTGTATTTAACCCTATCATCACTCCTATTGAAGGAAATAGGTTAATAAGAGGCTTACCATGTTTATTTGATTGAAATCATGCGCTAGATTCAGATATGTTTGATATGCTATTTACATTTGGCTAAAGTGATCTTCCATGGTGTTTTTGCTTTGATCAGATATATTAGGATATTGGTATGTTGTTTGGACTAGAGCCATAGGATTACTAGAAGAATCTTATTGATCATAAATGATATTTTGGGGCACTCTTACTAGACTTGGTAAATTTTCATGGGGGAAGTCTACTAGAAACTTAACCCCTACCTATATGGCTCTAACCAAAATATTATCTTTGTTCTCTAAAAAATGTTTCTCAAACAAAAATGGATCATATGTGGAAGCCGTATTAGTAAAATATGACTATTGAAGTACTAGATCATCCACCATGGGTATTGTAGCTAGGTATTGTGTGGTTTTTTCTTGGTCCTATTTTGTGTAAGGTGGTGTGTTAACTAAATAGTTAGCCAATAGATCTTGTCTTTGTGCCCCTAATTGAGTATTATAAGAGGGATAATAATCCATATCATAAGCAATATTATTTTCATAGTAGAATTGCACCATTTCTTCCTGTGAAACTACATTAGTAATCCCTAGATTGTACATGAGTCCACTATGAGTGTAGGAATACATGTTGGGATCCATAGTCAATGCTTTTGTGATAAAAGGTCAAAAAGTTCTACAAAATCTAAAAAATACAATGTCTAAAATAGATGATGTCCCAACTTGGTATATATTTGTGAAAAGGATCAAAAGGTTTATGCAAAGTTTTGTGAGGAAATAAACTAGCATGAAGTATCTAATGTTTCACTATTCACACAAAGGTAAGAAAGTAAATGGACTGAAAATCAAAATTCCAAAATCTAAGGTCAAAGTGTTTCAAATTAATCTAATCTATGAATTTAAAAGTTTCTAGGTCTTTTGGCCAAATGTGACGTCAAAAGCTAGGCTCAAACAAGGCATGTGCTAGGACTCTTGGCCAAATGGCATCAAAAGCTAGACTTTGAAATAGATGAAAGTTTTAATCAAATGAATTTGAAACAATTCTAACAAACATTAGGAATTTGATTCTTTGACATGAACTTGATCAACTAGGTATTAAGTATGAAACAAAAGTCACTTTTATTAATAGTTTATTTTTTCACAAAAAATGGTATAAAACTAGGTTCTTTTGGACAAACAAGCTAGACAAAAGTGAAAAGTATAACCGTTTTAGATAATTGAATTATCTTTACTCTCAGACTAAATAGGGTTTCTCAGTAAACCCTAAGGCTTTAGCCATGGCATCAACAAGAAAAGTTATATTTAAATGTTGAATTTTTATAGTCAGGAACTAGTAGCTTAATTTATAACTTTCACCTTTGTCATCAGTGAGAAATCAGCCCCTTGACCTAGCAATTATCGGCTCAAGTAGTGATCAAAGGACTTAATATTTCCTAAGTCTTAGACTTTATATTATGTTCAAGTTTGATCAATGGAACATACTTCATCATATGTAGATGATCCAATAGAGTGCGATGAAGTCAAATTGTCTAAAGGACTTCTGAGTTAATGCAAAAGTGACAAGTGTCACAATCATGAAGCTTGGATAGTTAATATATGGTTTGAGATAAATTCAAAAGGTCAACAAGTAATGTGAGGATGCCAAATGTATTAATATTAGGAACCAAAAAATATGAATAGAAAGTACATGCTTACACCAAGTGTCATATCCTCGAGGGATGGATAGATATAAAGATCAAGCTTGGTAGAAGATCTGACAGTTTGTGAGCGATTGTGCAAAGTAGATCTAATGGAGCGAATGGACTCAAAGGCTATAAAGTGCTCGATGTTTATTGACATAGTGGCAAGTTAAAGATTGATCAGGTTTGAGAATATTTACAAAGTGAAAGTGATCAAAATATATAGGAAGAAATGAGATGAGTTCAAAGTGTCAAAGTTTAACAACCAAGTTAAGGTAAAAGTCATGCATCTTTGGAGATTGAATGACATGTAGAAGTTAGGATCTAGAGATTGAATAGATGCATTTTAAAGTTGAGATATTTGAATATGTACCATTGGATCATGGTGCCAAAGGCAAAATCAATGACTGATATTTAAATCCATGCCCATTTAAATGATTAGTTGGAGAAACATGTAGGAACATGCATATAAGCTCTATATCTTGACACAAACAATGATATTTATTGATCTAACCAACTAAATCTATATTAAAGAGCCTATGCATCAAAACTTGAGTCTAACAGATGTTATATATAGTAAAGAGACCTATAATTCTAACATGATGCATGGAATCTAGACATGGGAAACTTACAATTCAAGTCATAATTAACTAGAGTCTAGAATTGATATGATGTGTTTGTAGTTTGAGTGTGAACATAGAGAAGAATCAAATGATAGATTATTTATTTATATATATGTTATTTAGGATAAAAGAAAAGCTATTGGAATAATTTATTTATCTATTGAGCCAAATTGAATAGAGGTAGAGAGAAAAAACCAATGAAGTGTGTCAAATAGAAAATCATTAAGACACAAAACTAGAGGGGGAAAAGAAGAGCAGAGTGGACGGTGAAGCCAATCAAGTCTGTTGAATAGAGAGATATCCAAACACAAGACCATAGGAATAGAGAGGAGTAGAGAGGAAAAAAGGCACAAATATAATGTGTAGAGTATGATCAGTTATAGATTACACTTGTAACAAAGAATAGAGATTTAGATTCATGTATGAATCTAATTTGTAAATTGGATTTGTAGCTCTAAGAAGATTCTGATAGGTTGGTGCTATCAAATATTCTAAGTGGGTGCTCAGATTAGGGAGTGGGTGATTCTTTATAGTTAGTGCTCTTAAATCAAGGGATTAGTGTCTCCTTAGGATTGGTGTCTTTAAACATTGTAACTAGTGAGGTTTACTAGTGAGTCTTTAAACTATAAGGCTACATTAGAATAGCAGATTCTAGCAGCTATTCTCACCATGGTATTTTCCCCTTTGGGTTTTCCACATATTCACCTAGTGTCATGAGTATTTGTGTGTATAATCTTTACATATTAAATTTGATCTACATATATCTTTTAATCTCATTTAAATTATTTAAAGAACTAGTTTTAATTGATATATTGATTCACCCCCCTCTTAGTATCTAGTTGTGTTTCAATAGTATTAAGGTCCCTATCCCTCAAGTTTGATCCTAAAGTATTTGCTATATAATAAATTCATGATCTTATTCAGGTAAATTTTGATGAAATGCATGACATCCTTACTTCCTATGAGATGAGGAAGAATGATGATATAACACCAAAGAAGGGAGTAGCTTTCAAGACTAAAATGAATCTAAAGAAGAAATTCCAAGGTAAGAAACCTAAAGAGGATGACATTTCTGATATAGATGAGGATGAATTAATTGATGCCCTCATAAGTATAAGAAGGATGATGATGAAGAACATGATCAAGGTCATGATGATGGCAAGAGATCATTTAGGTTAGATAAAGCAAAAATGGATTTAGAAGGTTTGATAACATGAAGAAGTACTTCAAGGACAAGAGTAGTCTCTACACAAAAGAAGATTACAACTCATTAGATGAAAGTGAAGATAGTGATTTAGACTATGATCATGTAGATGATGCTCCTATTGATGATGAATCCCTATTCATGGCTGAAAAAGGTAGTTGATCACATGAAAAGGAGTCTACTTGGAGTGATTTAAATGTAATGAAGATGAGGTGGACTATGCGACTATTTTGACAAATGCTCTTGAATAATTGAAGATTGAGAAGAAGATTAACAAGAAGATGAAGTCTCAACTCAAATATTATGAGGATAAATTTAATGTATTTAAGGCAAGAATGAGTGAAGATGCCAAAGAGCATGAAGATATGATCAAGCATCTCATTTGTCAATTAGAAATCCTATCTACAAGCCTAAAACATAAATAAAATGAATGTGTAAGATATATAATTTAAAATGAGTCATTGAAATATGAGTTATAAAAGATATCTAGTAAGGTAATGTCATTTTTGAGATTTAAAAAGAGCTCGAGTTATCTAGACAATAAATAGAATGATCAAAATCATGCAAGTTATAAGACTGGTATTGGATACAAATAAGAACTAGAGACTGCAACTCAAGACAAGATGAAGACTAATGTGAATAAGGACAATTAGCCTTTGAAGACAAATCTTCAGAAAAGGAATGATGGTGTGAATAGATTGAAGACAAATAAGATAAGACAGTAAAATGCCATGAGGTATGCAAATTTCAATTGTTATTGTTATACTTATAATCAAATTGGGAATAGATATAGAGAATGTAGAATACCTGTTAAGAATGATTTTGCATGGGAATATGATTTGGGTAATCAGTCAAAAGGAGTAATCAAGGTTGAGTGCTTCAACTATCATGATGTGGGACACTTTATAAAACTTTATCCAAACAAGGTAAGATAAGCTAAGTTTCCATCAAGGAGTATGGTCCACTACAATTTTGAATAAAGAGGTCACATTGCTAGATTCTACAAGAAAAGGTCTAAAAATTAGAATAAGTTAAATTAGGCTCCAAAAGTGAAATTAAAAAGGCAAGTTGACTCATGGAAGCTAAAGGTGGTAAGTGTGAGTCATTATGAGATTGTGGGTCCAAGTAATCTATTTGCTATGGTGGAAAATGCTTCATAAGGTGAAGAGTGCAAAGAGCTCTCATTGACTACTCATGTTAGTCTTGAGATGTGTATGAATCCAAGTGAACATATTTTTATTTTTGAGAAAGTTTCATGAAAAGAACATCAATTAATAGTACCTAGTGATGAGTTTCCAAGCTGCAAGGTTGTTTCTTCAAAAGAAAAGGTATGTAAATATTCCATATTTGCTCCATGTGTTGGCAATCCTATCTTAGAAGAGAATGAGAATGATATAAAAAAAGAACCAATTATCATAGTTCAATCTAAAGAGAAGAAGAACAAGAGCATGAAGTCCTATAGCTATAAGAGGATTCTAGTGGTTACTAAGGAGATGTGGGCATCTCCTAACTTCACTTTGTTTTAGAGAATTATGGTGCAAAGGATGTCTTTATCTATGATTATTAAGAGACTCCTTTCAGTAGAGAAGCAAGTGTTATTGTGGTTTTATTTAAATGGTCCTAGAAGTCTAGAGATAAGTGTTTTCAATTGGAGCAAGTATGTCTAAGTGGAAGATATGATGTGGTGGTGTCATAACTATATATGGTCAGTCTGCAGGATCATAATGGGTGTTTACAGGTGGCCTAACAAGATTGATTTAATGTCAATAAGGAGTTTAATGCTCAAAAATGTTAGTTCACTTCTATGATATGTGTTCTAGGTGATTTCAAGCTTTGAAGATCTTTTGTGTGTGATTGGATATTTTTTGTTTGCTATCAGGTTTCCTAGTTTATGCTTAAGAGTACGCAAGTCCTAAAATGGGTTATAGGATGTATGGGTTCCCAAAGATGTTAAAACTCAAATCTTGGTCCAGAAGTGTGTCATGGGTGTCAATATGTGTGCAAGAACTTTTAAAGATATGCATTGACTAGAAGGAGGTCTGTTGACCCTATTTGTTTTGAGTTTTTAGGGTTTTGGGCTATGCTAAAAACATGGTCTTCATTATGAGTTGAGGTTTTAGGCTTCTTAATAGGTTGAATGGGCTGAATGGGTTGTAAAATCATGCTTCATAGAGATTTTAAGGTTTTTGGTTTTCAATTTATTTATGTTTTTGTCAAAATGGAGGCCTAATTAACAAGTTGGTTTACGAAGGAAGTATGTTGTAGAGGATGAGCTAGGTAATGAAAATTGGTGATATTAAGGGATCATATAAAATTTCTCTAGATATGAATTTTTATGTCTTGATGGTATGTCTACTTAAATATGTGGGCTCTACAAGTTCTAGGTAGGGCTATAAGGAATCTAGAAAGGCCTAGTATGAAGATTTGATGTTTTTACTCAGTGTTTCCAAAAGGGCAAGGTATGAGAATTTCAAGGTGAGTTATCAAGATTGTTTTAGATCATGTTTCCTATTTGGTGAGTGGCATGAAATTTTGTTGGTGGTCCATGGGGTGGTTTGAGATAGAAGGCTAGTAAGTCTATATGGTGGTTCCTCATGATGTATGGAGATATAAAGATGCTCAAAAGGTAAAATGGATCAAAAATATTAGGGGGAGTCCCTCTCAGATGTTTCTTGGTGAGTTCCATCAGATTTCAATTCTTTTGTGTGTTCTTTCTTCATTGGTTGTAGTGCTTAGTTGAAGAAGAGTGTTGGCATATAGAAAGAGGAAGTTATTAAGGTAAGAAGAGGTTGGCTCAAAGTAAGGGGGAGTTTGTATCATATTTATAAGATGGTACTTTCATATTAGTGGTATTTTTAGTTCCTCAAGATTTTGGTTCCCACTTTGTCATTGTGTCAAAGGGGGAGAAAGTTCCTACTATAAGAGTTCTTAAAGAGAAAGAAGGTGAGATAAATGATGTTTGTTAACATCAATTACAAAGGGGGATATTGTTCAAGATTTTTAAATGATGTAATTGTGAGGTCATGGAGGTGTCTTAGTGAGTGGATGAAGTTTCTTTGATATCCTAAGTAACAATGACAAATTGTGTAATGTGTTTGTCCTATTATGCTTAAAGGAGGCTTGGTTGATCTTTAGTTTTGGCTTGATTAGAGATGTTTAGGGATGAGTATGGTTATTTTATCATGTGAAAGGGGTCTTATTAGTGGTAAAATATGATTATAGAGCTTGTGTGTATGAGTGGATTTCATCTAGTATTCCATAGTTTTCATCTAGACAGTTTGCGTTTAGTGGTAGAAAATCTAAGTAGGCAATTTGTTGATGTCGTCATTACCACGTGTTGGATGAGTCAGGGGGTTGGTTATATGGTTTTGATAATATTAGTCCCTAGTTTATATGCACTAAATCTCAAGTTATGAACCTGAGTGTAGTCAAAGATATATGGGTATAAAGTTGGGCTCCCAAGCATTTTGATAGTGTTTTCCCATAGTTAACCAAATTTGCAATGTGGCAAGAAGAGTCAAATAAGCATTTTGATGATGGAATATATCAAATGTATGGATGTTTAAAAAAAAATATGATCATAGGGGTTTTTTAAATTTTGATCTTAGCTAATTTTAACTAAATTTCAAGTCATGCACTGAAGCGTGTCAAAAGATATGCATGTTCAAAGTTGGCCTTCTAGATAAGTTTTTGACATAATTGGCTCTATGGTAGAAAAATATGAGTAATAATTTTAATGTATTTATATATCACATGTGTGAGGGTTATAGGATTATTTTATCATATGGTTATATTCTCCTATGTGGGGAGATCATATGGTCAAAATTTGAGATCATACGAGTGAGTGATGTAAAATTTATTTAGGTTTAAAGTTGGCTTCTCAGATAGATTGCAATTCTCCATATACTTAGTCATTTTTTCAAGAGTTTAATTTGAAGACCAAATGGAGATCCAATGATTTAAAAGTGATCATAAATATTGATCTAACAACACATGTTGAGTCAAAGAGGTCAAAGTGATAATTGTTTAACATTGAAAAAGGTAAAGGATAAGGATTTAGTGACAAATGGGTGTTCATATAGATTCATTGAATGGTGAGAGCTATAAGATAAATACCAAGCTGATCCATAGAGATATATGGCTTAAATTGATTTAATATTTCAATATTTCACGATATGAGGTCAACTGTCTGAAGTTTAACTGTGATCATTTGAATTTATCAAAGGAAAAACTAGTGCTCTATATTTCGGTCATATCTTTCAATCTATGCAGAAATTACTCATGGTGTAAAAATACAAGTGGTAGAGGAATCCAAAATTAATCTATAAATATGTATTTTAATATTATGAAGTGTGCATAAAAAAAGATATTAATATCCAAAGTTGATTGTGTGTTTGACTATTTTCTACACATAACCCGAGAAGTGTAATTGAGCTTGTTCTGATATTGCTTCAATGTTTAAACAATGAATTAGATTTTTGGGAGTGTTTTACACTCCATAAGGATTATATATGTGTATTATTAAGGTTTTACCAATTGTATGTAGTATGAATAAAGGTTTACAATTCAAATGTGTATTTGTTGATGGTGACTGTATGTACAAGATATTGTTTAAGTGATTTGTGCTTAAGAAAAAGGGTACTATGATGGATGATAACACTTAAGTATTACCTATAGATTACGTGGCATGAGTTCATGAGTTGTAAAAGTGTTCATGTGTTCCTAGTTTGCTTGAAAAAGTGTCAAGGAGCTGAATGGGTCTCTATAGGACCTAAAAGTGACTTAGGCCTATCTGAAAGTGGATTGTGCTTAAGTAGGACCTATGTAAGATGCCTTAAAGGTGATGGCATGTATTTTGGCTGACCAAGTTATTGATAATTCATTATATCTATATATATATATTGAAACAAAATATGATTTCTAGATTTGGTGTGGAAAAATTATGAGATAAGTGCAAGGTGTTTATGAGAATTATGGAGTGAAGGAGAGGTAGAATGCATAGTTGATGAGTCAATGAGTAGAATAGTTTATTGAATATCTCTATGACCTATAGGTCATATTTAGGATATAAAAATATTGATATTATAGTTTTAGGATATGCAAAGAGTTTTGAGTGTGCATCTAAGGATAGTTTGAGTGAATAAGGAGAGAGATTATGGCATGGCTATGTGAGAGGCCTATATGAGATAGAGAGAGAGTTTGCACAGGGGTTAGAAAATAGAGATCCATCATTAGGTTTTGAAGACATTAGTTCTAAGGTGGATGTTTTTAAAATTAGGGTTTAAATGACTTGATCTTCCTTAGGTGAAGTTATTCCTTGTGAAATAGGTGTTTCACTAAATACCTTTGGTTAGGAGGATATGATCAAGGTTTGCTGGTCTAAAGGAGTTGATCAACATCTTTTTTGTGATTTAGTATAGGACAGTAGTCCATGTGTTGCAAATTTGAGAGTGAATTTTATTCCCCATGAGGGTTTCTCATAGAACTTTGTGTTATGTGTTTGATCTTATGCATGCATTGAATGAATGAGCTCTCTTCTTAATGTTGCTTGATCAAGTTGATATATGTTGACTATTTAATAGTTTGAAAGGACTAAAATTGAAATTTAAATATTTGGGCTCACTGATTCACCCTCCCCCTCTTAGTGATTATACCTTTAACACCTTCTTCACATAAGTCTCACACTATTCACCTTAACATGCTACCAGGCCTATGCCATCTCACTAGATCTATCAAGTACATGACTCATGAACTTAGTCACAAGAAAAATAAATGAATGAAATCAATGAAACTTTCATGACATCAATGAAAATTATTTGCATACATTATAATAATTTCTAAAATCTCTCTCCCTTTATCATTGATGGCAACCACTCATTGATGGAAATTATTCAAAGAAGCTTATCTTACTGGGATATATCTCCCCCATATAGATCAATCTCCCCATTTGAAATTAATGATAAAGAACTACTTATAATAAAAAATCAATAGACAAGAATTAAATATCATATCAATAGACACCCACTATCTCATTGCATACCTAAGACATATTCTTCTTGACAAACTAATATGAATCCTCTTTTGACTTCATAGTTTGTGCACTGCTTTCCTAATCTTGGAGCTAGAACACCTCCTCATCAACTCCCCCTAATCATTTTGACTTACTCTATGACTAATAGGAATATGAATCACACCTAATTCCTATCTCAAATGTTCAAAAGTAGCCTTTGGAAGAGGCTTGGTCAAGATATTTGCAATCTAATCCTTGGTAGACATAAATTCAAGGTTAATACTTTATTCACTCCCCTATTCTATTAAGAAATGATACTTGATAATAATGTGCTTGATCCTTGAATGCATGATAAGACTCTTTGAAATAGTTATGGCATTAGTATTATCATAAAGAATAGGACTAAGACCATCAAACTCCACCTTGTGGTCTCTTAAGGTTTGTCTCATCCATAACACCTAAGTACAACATGAAGTTGTAATGTAATTAGCCTCACAAGTAGATAAATCCTCTAAAAGGTTTTTTTTTTCTTATCTATGAGATAAGGCATTTATATAAGAATAAGGCTCTTTCACTAGTGTTGTTTATGTCATCTAGACTCCCATACTAATCTACATTTGTATAGGCTACTGATCAATTTTTTTTCTCCTTGGGTACCATAATCCATACTCCATAGTTCCCTTGAGATACCTAAGTATTTTATTGACTACTTGTAGATTAATTTCCTTAGGATCTGCTTGAAATCTTCCCATAAGTCATATTTTTTGCATGATGTTAGGTCAAGAGGTATTAGTATACAATAAACTCCCAATCATGGATCTATATTTTTTCTGATTGACCCTTAAGGATTCATCCTCCTTGCTTGGCTTGCATCCTATAATCATAGGTGTACTTACAACCATGTAATATTAAATTTAAAACTTTTTAAAAATATCTTTTATATACTTGACCTATGAAATGAACATAACTTTTTCAGATTGATTGGCTTAAATTCCAAGAAAGAATGATAGTTTTCCAAGCATAGACATTTCAAATTCTGAATTCATCATCTATATAAAGGCCTTGGTAATGTTCTCATTAGTTCCACTAAATATGATATCATCCACATAGACCACTACTATCAATTGATGGTAATTTTCAATCTTGACACATAGGTTACTATCTGCAACTCCTCTCTTGAAACCTTGGTCCAAAAGATATTTGTCTAGTCTAGCATACCAATCTCTAGGGGCTTGTTTTAGACCATATAGGGCCTTCTTCAATTTTTAGACATAGTCCTTGTTATCATTCAATAGGAAACCCTCTGGTTGTTCAATGTATACTTCTTCATCTAAGATATCATTTATTCAATCTAACTTAACATCCATTTAGTATATCTTGAATCCTTTGAAACCTGCATAGGCAATAAACATCCTAATGGCTTATAACCTTGCTATAGGAGTAAAGGTTTCCTAAAATTCCACTCCTTCTACTTGATAATATCCTTTGCATACTATTCTATCCTTATTTCTAGTGACTTATCTATTCTCATTCAACTTGTTTTTGAACACCCATTTTGTACCAATGATGTTTTTATTTTTAGGCCTAGGTACTAACTCCCAAGTCTCATTATTATCAATTTGATTTAACTCCTCATTCATGGAATCTATCCAAAAATTATCTTCACTTTCCTCTACATATATTTTAGTTTCAATTTTGGACAATAAGGTAGTATTTTCTTGATTAGCATCACTCACCATTCTTATCCTTATTTGTATACCTATATTTTTTTTTCCAATGATTTTAGATTCAAGATGATCCTTTTGAATTTACATATAAGGAACTTTTGAGTCATTTCTCTTCTCAATATCCTCTTCATCCTCATATATCTCTATTTCTCCTTCATCATTATTTGATTGAGAATATCAACCTTCACATTTGTGCTCTCCACTATCTTTTATTAACTCTTGTTTTAACATTTATAGGCATCACTTACTGATGAATATCCCAATAAAATAACCTCATTAGACCTTAATTTAAATTTTTCTAAGTCCTCATCATCTCTCTTGATATAATATTTACTCTCAAATACCTTGAAATATTTAACACTTGCAGGTCTACCATTCCATAATTCATATGGAGTTTTATCACCATTGATCCTAATCTGGCCTCTATTTAAAGTGTAAATTGTAGTACCCATAGCTTCTCTCTAGTATACATTAGACAGCTTAGATTCATTCAACATGCTCCTTGCCATTTCTCAAAATATTTTCTTCTTTCTTTTAACCACACCATTCTGTTGAGGTGTTCTAGCAGCTAAGAACTATCTTCTTATTCCATTGACGTCACAAAACTCATAAAACTCATTTGACCAAAACTTTCCTCCTTTATCAGACCTATGAAACTTTATCTTCACATTAATCTCATTTTTAACCAAATTCTTGAAAGTTTTTAACTTACCTATAACTTCTAACTTCTCTTTCAAAAAATTTACCCAAGTCATTTTAGTGAAGTCATTTATAAGCAACATGAAGTAATTTTCACCTTGAATACTTTTAATCCTTGTAGGACTACATAGATTAGTATAAATTAGTTCTAAAGGTATATTATTAGAGTATTTTTTATACTTAAATATCCCCTTAGTTTGCTTATTATGTTAACATGCCTTGTAAAGAGCATCTACAAGTTTATAAAATTTGGTCATATTCTTCACAAATCCCTTGGAGTTGATCTTAACTATATTGTTAAAGTGCATATGACCTAACCTCCTTACCATAGCTAGATTTCGTCTACCTTGATCATAAATCACTTATCTTTTGTGATCTCATTCAATACATATAGATTGTTCTTAGTTATCTTGGCTTTAGCAATCAATCTTCTTGATTTTTCTTTTCTTATCTCACATCCTTTGTCATTAAAAGTTAGGGTATGTCCTTGGGTTAAAATTTGAATTACACTCAATAATTTGTGTTTCAAGACATCTACATACAATACATTCTCTATTTTTCTCTTCCCATTATCCAAACTCAAAACACATTCACCAACTATAGTAGTAGATGTGTTATCTCCAAACCTTACTGAACCTATGTCATTTTTATTCAAAGCGATGAATTTTCTATTATCTCCTATCATGTTGCTTTAATAGACACTATCTATGTAACACTTCAAATCTTCATTCTGAGTATGAAAGGAAATTTGGGATATCATAGATTATTATCCTCTAGATTCTTGCTTTTATTTCATCTTACCCATAGGGTCTGCTTTCTTGATCCATTATTTAGTATAATGATGACATGTCTTATTAACATGACTATTTTTCCTTATGGATCTTGTTTTTCACTCTTTTTTAATGTGTCCTCTTTAGTTGTAGTTATAACACATGATTCTACTTATTCATCTACAATCAATATCTCTATGCCCAAATTTACCACAAGAGAAATAATAACCAATGAAAGGATCCACATATTGTGATTTTTTAACTTTAATAGTCTTTCTATGGTCATTGGATGATACACCACTACCTTTGATATCATTTGATGAATAAAAATCCTTCTTGGATTTTTTATGGTTGACTTCAATCTTGACCACTTATACATAGGTCTTGATTCTACCATCTTTATCACTCCTTGACTGATTAATGACATTTTTAAAATAACTCTTCTTGAACTCCTTTTGTTCTTCTTTGAATCTTAGAATTGTCATATCATAAAAATATCTTTGACTATCCAAAATATTGTTAAGATTTCTAGTACTCTCCTCAAATTTATGATAAGTTTGTATCTTGATTACATCTTGCTCAACTTGTGCCTCTAAAGTATTTACTTTCATTCTAAAATGGGTGAATTCTTCCATATGACTTTTCTCTTTTGAAAACAATTCATAATTAATCTTAATGACTATAGGTAGATCCTCATTGCAATCATATAAAACACTTTCATTATCAAAATCCATACTTGTGCTCTAAAGATCTCCCATAGACTGTTAGGCTTACACAAGGGACCTTGCTATGATACAAATTATTGGAAGCATATCCACTAATAGGGGGGTGAATCAATGGGAAAATCCTAATTTCAATTCCATATATCATTTATTAATCATTCAAATAGATCTAGAGATATAACAATGCATAATCAATCATTCATATGAGCATGAAGTAGGAACATAAAACATGAACACAAGATTTATGTGGGAAACCCTCATGGGTGATAAAACCCACTGACACACATCTTGGAATACAATATTATAAGTAATTAATATAATTTTAGTGAATCACCAACCCCACAAGGAGCACCACTTCCTCACTAGTCAACCACCAATTCAACTAGTCCTTTAATAAGCACCAACTTACAAGGAGGTACCAACCTCATAGGTAACTAAACACCAGCTTAGTCACTTAGAACCTTTGATCACCTTTGGACACTTTTTTCTCACTTAACTTAATATTATCTCCTTTTATTCTTTAAACTCTTCTATCTCTCACAAATGACCTATTAGTCCTTATCTCTCAATTAGCCCTTTCCTTGGGAGAATTAAGTAAAATAACCTTGACTATCACATATAGAGTCACTTTTATAATCTCATGGCATATTTACCGCACCTATATTATGGTGTTAAATCACTCTACTTAGTTTTTAAAACTCTAATTCATTAGGCCTTCTCAAAGCACACGTTTCATCTTGAGCATCTTGGAACATAATTAGCCTCAAAAAATTAATGAAACACTTAAAAAAATATTAAAATATACCCATGATAATCTCACCTTAGGTCCCCAATTCCATTTACTTCATTTCACTCCTTGAACCATAAAATTAGGTCTACTCCCAATTAGGCCTTCTTACTGTACGAAAGTTTATCTTGTAAATATGAATAATAAACTTAAATTTTACACATAACCATAATAAAAAATCATATTTATGGAACCATAATGACCTAAGGTTCAAAAAAAATTCCATTATAACTCAAAATACAAGTCAAAATACCTCAAACTGATCAACTTCATATGCTCACTTAGAATTGCACATAGGACTTAAGAACCTAGTCAAAAGCCTTTGACTTTTCACAATTTCATAAGAATTTATAATGAATAAAAATATGTTAAAATTA